>OZ010598.1:19249014-19279014 GCA_963932145.1 Acanthosepion lycidas
TTTATAAACTGAGTTCCTGTTGGAATTAGAAATTCAACTGTGACAGCTGTCGAAAAATTAATACAGAATTTATCCATTTCAATGTTTCAGTCAGACTAAAGGCATGAGAAGGTGGTCAGGGGAGGGTGGAAGCTATTATTGTTAAAGGGCAAGAGATTTCATAAAATGAAACCCGGATATTAACCTTATGGCATTAAATTAGGGCTATATGATGAATTAGGTGTTAATTTGCAACTAAGAGAGGAATGAAAAGTTTTTTTTAATTATATAGATAAGTTTAAATTTTGAAAATACAAGTTGCTACTTAAAATACTCTTCCAAAGATAAATTTTACGATATGTTATAACATATAAATAATAAATTACAAATATTCCTCGCCGACTTGTATTTTCATGCACATTACTATCGTCAGGTGCTGGGTATAAACTGCCCGTTATATAATTTAAATTTCAAAAGATAAATCTAGTTACCAAAATGTTGGCGTAAATATATATTACAGTGGGGTTACAGATTTTTAATCTTAAAAATTACATTTAACATTTAAAATAAACGGAATTTGTATATATATGAGTATAAGAAAAATTAAAGATCTTTTTTTAATGAGGTGAATATTATTTTTTTTTTTTTTATTATTAAAAGGAAATTACTTGTCAACCTTATATATATATTGTTACGAACTTGTAGCATATTGATAAACCACGGGGTTTTAAAAAAAGGAAAACGTGGGATCTTTTCTCGGTCTTCACTCAGAAATGGAAGCGACACAAGGAAATCAATGAAGAACAGACACAAGACGATGGATTTCAAAATATAACATTTATTTATAAATATATATAAAGAAATAAAGAAAGAAAGAAAAAGAACATTCATTTAACAAAGGGGAAGGGTTCATTAAAAAACAGAGGGTGCGGGCGAATACATACATATATATAAAAACAGATCAAACCAAGAGAATGAATTTATCTTTCCGTCGAGTTGATATTTTCATACAAAGTTCTGATTCGCCGAAGCGAGAGTTCTGATGCTAAAACATTTTGGCCGGTCGGCACTTTTCCTGGATTTCTTTTCTTTCACAATCGTTCGATGGTCCACAGCATCTCGTACAGGTGTTCCGTTGAGTTGATTCAGTTTCATAGCAGTCCTTTCAACCCTAGTCGGCAGATTTTGCTGTCTTCTTCATCTCAGTGGCACAAGTTGCCCAGCGACGTTCAACTGCCACTGGTCAGAGGGAAACTGAAAATCCTTTTTTAGATTTTTGTTGTCCCCAAAGACAGTCACGTGGGTTCCCTTCGTCCTTGACCGGGTACGCAGGAGGATGGGGTGCAAATCACGCAGTGTTTGTGTGATGGCCAAAAGTTCAATCCACGCTTAGTATGTTCTGATCACGTGAATCGCAGCAGGAGACCCTGATGGTGCCTGGAATTCACTTATGGTCAAATGCCTGATAGCTGCGAAATTTTGGAACCAGGTTATTCTCGCGTCGGGCCACTTCAAAGTTCACGGGCCTTTAGCTTGTGGGTAGAAGAGTAGGTAAAGAGGAAAAGAATTTGTGAAGAGAAGAGGAGAATATGGCTGATCATGGAACATATTCGCTCGCAAGTCGAAAGCATTGGATTAAATTTCTATTTTTATTTATTTATTTATTTATTTATTTATTTTTCTTTTATATCTAACTAATTTTCGACTAGAATTTAAGATTTTACTTTGGGGTGATTTTTATCCTAACGCCTATGTAGTTAATGAAATCGGGGCTACGTAACAATATATATATATATATATATATATATATATATATATATATATATATATATATATATATATAACGTAATTTGCCTACAAAATAAACCGTAATCTATATTAAAAATAAAAAAATTATCTTGATCTACGTATTTCAGCAGATATGAATTTTTATGCTTACATATAACCATGAATTCATGTCTCTTATGTAACCATCAATTACTCTTTCTAAGGTTATTTAAGTGTTTTAAGATGACCAATCTTTTAACATGGCATAAGTTATATTTACATTCCCGTTAAAAGATTTAGCTCTAATTATAATATCCCAGTTAATTTTTATTTTTGTTAAAAATCGTTTTTAATGTCAGTGAATGGTTATTCAATTTAGGAAAATTCTTCCGATATTCGTTTGAACGTTATGAATAAAAGGTGTATTAAACCATATAATTTTACACTTACGATGTTTCTGCTTATTTTTACCGTCTTTGTTTTCTTTCTAAATACTCTAAATTCCCTTGATGATTGCTTAGTCCTAAAACATATATATATTTCATTTTATTAGTAGTAAATATTTCCTTATTGCTGGAGTTGGTAGATAATATAATTTGGACTGATTTGTATAAATTATCTTGAATTTTGTGGTGGTTGTTTGATCCTTTACTGACGTATCTATGATTATATAGGTCTTTGGTATATAGTTTGTAATAACCATTATTCAAGTACAATGTCACATAGAAAAGCTTGATCACTTTAGCATTGGTTGTGGCAGTAATATTTAATTCGTGATCTTTAAAAAAAATTCATTTCCTTTTTCAATCGGTCTATATTTCGTGGGCTTACGGAGGAGAATCACACCGCTATCTCTGTAGAGTCCGGTTTCCTTAATGTCAAAAGTAAATCTAAGTCTCCACAGTAGTAATATTCCAACTAATTCGCATGGCTCTGCTGAGTCAAACGATCCCATTGCAATATTAAATTCTGGCTTACTTCTTTTGATCATTATTATTATTATTATTATTATTAGGTTGGTGCAAAAATAATGACGTAATAATGTCGTTTTTTGACGTTACGTCAAAAAACGACATTATTACGTCATTATTTTTGCACCAACCTAATATTATTATTATTATTATTAAATAGTATAGGGGCCCTGTCGGCTGGGGTTTTAGAATACGCCGACTGCACCTCTGTAGAGGGGTAAGATCCCCCCCCAATGAGGCGTCCTGGGTGTAACGTTAAATTGAATCCAACAGCAAGGCCTCAGATCTGGAGGCTTTGAGGAGCGTGGAACCACCTCTTAATTGCTGGTGTTCCCAGGTCCACCTTGACCCGGGGTGGTAGTACCTGTTAGGGTCCCAGCTATGGGCAAATAGTGAACTCCTAGTTTTCCAAGTTTTACTCACGTCCTGGGTATGACGGTAAACTACATCCGCGTCCTGGTTATGACGGTAAACTACATCCGCGTCCTGGGTACGGCGATAAACTGCATCCAACAGCAAGGTCTCAGATAATGTTTTCAGAAAAATAATGTTGCCAGCTCTAAGTTTTTGAAACAATAATGTTGCCAGCTCTAAGTTTTTGAAGCAATAATGTTGCCAGCTCTATGTTTTTGAAACAGTAATGTTGCCAGCTCTAAGTTTTTTTGTAAAATGTAATGTTGCCAGCTATACGTTTTTTTGTAAAAGAGTAATGTTGCCAGCTATGCGTTTTTTTTTTGTAAAAAAGTAATGTTTCCAGCTATACGTTTTTTTATAAAAAAGTAATGTTGCCAGCTATACGTTTTTTTGTAAAGGAATAATGTTGCCAACTATACCTTCTTTTGTAAAGGAATAATGTTGCCAGCTATACGTTTTTGTGTAAAGGAATAATGTTGCCAGCTATACGTTTTTCTGTAAAGGAATAATGTTGCCAGCTATACGTTTTTGTTTTGTTTTTTTGAAACAATAATGTTTCCAGCTATACGTTTTTTTTTAAACAATAATGTTGCCAGCTATACGTTTTTTTGTTTTGTTTTTTGAAACAATGTTGCCAGCTATACATTTTTATTCCATACAAAATAGGCATTTAAAATTCCTATAAACTGAATTTGGCATTAAATAACCCACAGTGGTTGATATGCCATAAAACACAAACAAACAAACAAACAAAAATAGTATAGGTTTTTGTACTTGCGATCGTTATTAGGACGGTAATGTTTTGCTAGACTTACAGCAGTCATTAGTAGATTCTCGGTGATGGACGGGTAAAAGGCACAAATATCGAATTGGATCAATGTACATTCATTATTCCTGTTTATGTTAGTAAACCATTCTTTTGTTGTTTTGAGCCATAGGTTAATTCCTAGAGCATTTTTGTGTATTTGCATGCTCTTTCAAGAATGTTTTTGCTCATTTTACCGATATTATTTTTAGCTGGGTTGAGTAATCGGTATTGAGGTTTGTTAAATTCTTTGATTTTTCGCTTAAACATATATATACAAATCCCGTTTATTTTAAATGCTCAGTATAATTTTTAAAAGGAAAAAAACTGTAATCCCAGTATAGCCAGATATAATTTTTTACGTAACGGCCTCTCTATACTCAACACCTGAAGATTGCGTTATGCATGAAACTCAGAGCCGTAATATGCATATTTATTAATATATACTTAATAGCTCTGTTGCATTACGATGAGCACTGTTTTATTAACCCCAGCACTATTTGTGCAATATGTTATAATTATATTCATACACACACACACACATATATTTTCCTTTTTCCCATATAATTTCCGTTGAGTTGACCGATTAAATAAGTCAATGTCTGATCCTTACCCCTTCTCCTCAATATTAAATATTGTAATATATATAAATATTAAAACTCTGCCTTCTCTCTCTAAACTCGTCCATGTCTCTCACACTATTCCTCACCACCCTCTATATCAACTTATATAAGTTTAATACTCCCCGTCAAAAGTGTAAATTTTAAATTCATTTTTCGTTTCACCTTTGAAAGTAAAGTCTGGAGATCCAGAAAAGAATAAAATTCTCTGGTGAAATAAATTATAACTAATGGAGCCTTAAAGTGATCTGTTTTATTTAAATTATATATATATATATATATATATCCCAATCGATTTCGTTACATTCACTTACGTGTAAATAGACTCAAGAAAAGATAAATAAGTCATATCTTCTGACGCCTCTACCATAGCAGAACAGAATGTTCCCTATTTATCTGAGTTGGCAACCAATCGTAGAGAAGGATAACTCTCTGAATTGAAAACCTGAGGAAGAATGTTTGTGGAACTTGTAGCATACAATATGCCCAAATGGTTCTGTATTTGGTTCTTCCGAAGTGTAACGATGCAATTCCACCATCAAAACGCACCTGTCCAACCAACGCAGCTTGTACAAAATTTCTTGGCCAATAACATTCCCCAGCTCTGACAACAACTATATTTTGAAGATGTCGCTCCCTGGGACCTTTTCCACTTCCCAAAAACTAAATCCCACTTAAAAGGAACAAGATTTCAAGACGTCGAAGAAATCTGAGAGAATGCGACGGGGCAGGTCACCGCAGTCCAAAAACAGGTTTTTCCAGAAATGCTTCCATCAGAACGAGGCTAGTTCGAAGAAGATTAAATGCCGAATTAATATGTATTGTAATATTCTTTTTGTAACACCAGTCCCGATACTTTTTGATCAAACGTGTATGTATGTATATATATATATATATATATAATTAATAGATGTATTCGATACGATACTAATCCTACAATTGGCCCCAGGACGCTTACTCATATCTTGAATGTCTTTTTCTGGCTAAAGACACGGCTGTAAAATGTAAATGGAAAGATGGTGGACTATCTTAACTTGAGCAGCGAAATAACTGGGCAAGTTCCTTATAAACAAGGAACTGAAATGCCACTGTGACCACATTGCACGAGTCACTGTTAACTCTCCAACGGTGAAGTTCATCACACGCATATATATATATATATATATATATATATATATATATATTACACGACAAAAAACAAAATTACCTCATTACCCATCCGACCCCCATATGAGGTAATTTTGGATTTTGTTGTAATTTATATGCTCTTTTATAATAAATACATTGAACTCTTCTTGTGGACCAGTTTTAATATTTGATATTACTAGGATTCACTTGGACTATATAGCAACGGACTTATTACCTGTTCTGTATACATATATATATATATATATATATATATATATATATATATATATATATATATATATATATACATATATATATATATATATATATATATATATATATATATATATATATATATATATATATACAATAAGCATTAGGATTACTCCATAATATTGAGGATCATCATTTCACCTTGTTTCACGTGAATTATATATTAACTGGATTTTACAATGTGACATGATCTTCATCAACATTATGGAGTAATCCTAATTCTTATTGTTTATAATGTATATGTTCTTTGAATAAAACTTTGAACTCTCTGTGTGAATCAGTTCTGATAGTTTATGTCATATTAATAGGTTTCATTTGGATTCTATAGTAACTTGTTTTCCTGTATATATATATATATATATATATATATATATATATATATATATATATATATAACCGATGTGGTAACTGTGTTGTAGTTAGAATCCCTTTGCCTGCATTCTGGCATTTTTGGGGAAGCTACACGTTTAAAATGATCAAGCCAGTATTTGTCTATATGTCTATGCATACACAAATAGGATTCAGTTGTTAGGGTATCTGTAAATATGCGTATATCAATATATTTTAATGAATGTTTGTTGCTAAAATATATGCACACTGTAAATATTCGAAATGGTACTGAACAGCATTCGCTCCGAACGAAAAAGCTATTCAAAAGTAAATTTTCTTTGCTCACTGGAACTCTTCAGTGCTCTATCACACCCACCCAGACACAGACACACATACATATACACAAACATATAGATAGATAGATAGATAGATAGATAGATAGATCATGAACAGAAGTTTATAAACAGATTTTATTTCATTTTTTAACGCACAATGTGGCTTGTATATCAGTAGATATTGTAATTATCCAACCAAGAAATGTATTATTTACCTTGTTACAAATAAAAATCTGAGGTAGAAAAAAAAAAGAAAATAAGAAAGAGAGAAACTGGGGTAGAAAGAAAGAAAGAAAGAAAGAAAGAAAGAAAGAAAGAAAGAAAGACAGGGATGTATAGGTTAAACATTATACAATGAAAACTATTAACTGTATGTCAGGCTAGAAACTTGTTGATAGACGCCCGAAATTACATAGGCACCAACTGGGATAGATAGATAGATAGATAGATAGATAGATAGATAGATAGATATGAATGGACTAAAGCTTAAATAGATAGATAGATAGATAGATAGATAGATAGATAGATAGATAGATAGATGGATGAAAAACTGAACCGAAAGCCCAAAGCAAAGACAAAGAGTAGATCAACATTTCTATAAGTTTGAGAAACAGGAAACTGTTTTTCGGATCCGTACCTGTCCCCACGGCTCTGTTAATTACTTTTGTCACTGTGCGGCTTCTTTCAGTTCTGGTCCGGTGCAGTAACTTCGGGCGGACACTGGAGGCACGAAATAGAATCCTGAAAAATGATCACCCGGTGTCGATATCTGGAAGCCCTGCATTTTGACATGATTTTCATCAACCCTTCTCTTCTATACACACTATTTAGGCTGGAGTAGAACTGCTAATTTATTAAAGCAGTCAATTCCTTAACCAGTAGTTAAGTTAGTAAAGGATCGACATAATAACCCGATTGGTGAGTCAGATCGTTATCTACCTGCTACCGGTTTGCCGTGTTCAAGCCTAGGTATATGCCATGATCCGGAATGCTGATTTTCAAAGAGCTATTCTTACGAACATTCTTCTTTGTTTAGTAACCAATGACTCTTTACCATTATTTTAAGCTTATTTTGCCTTTCGTTTGTTACAGAGGTTATTCTCTGTTCCCCCACCCCAGATCAACTTTTTGTTGTAACTTAAGGAAGGTTACTGAATAGAATAATCAAACGAAATTTAGTAATGAACGATAATACTTAGGACAAGAACAGCACATATAAGATTCGTCAGCGTAGAGGTTGTCAACTGCTAGAAATGAGTCAAGTGAATTCCACAATGAATCTCCAACTGAAGGATATCAACTAACCACCCCACATGGTCAGATGTGGCACAAGGCCGAATTTACTGTGGGATATCCGTAGGCTCGGCCAAAATTTCCCCGTAGACAAGGTATAAAAAGGGGTCGAGTAGCTGTTTCCGAGACGAGACTCTGCCCTTCAACATAGCCTAGTCTAGGGATCCTGTCAGCCCAGAAGCAGAGAGTTTGAGCAGCACAGCTGGAGACGAATCTCCAACTGCAGACTAATATACAGTATTTACTACTATATTTATGTGAATGGGGACATACCCATTATCGTATGACGCTTGCGTTGTATCGTAACGGTTCAGGTTCGATTCTCGGTTGTGGACGCGCACTGCTGATGATTCCCAAATAGGTTTTGTTTTACGCCATATCAACCATAATGGGTTATTTAATGCCGACAAAATTTGTATTGATGGTAATATTTTTTTCAAAAATGTATTGCTAGTAATATTTTTTCTTCAAAAATCTATATCTGGTAATATTGTTTCCTTCAAAAAATCTATTTCTGGTAATATTTTTCTTCGAAAATGTATCGCTGGAATTATTTTTTTCAAAATGTATAGCTGGTAATTTTTTTTCAAAAATATATTGCTGGTAATAATTGTTTTCTTCATAAATTTATTGCTGGCAATAATTTTTTTACAACGTATTTCTGGTATTAAAACCTCTTTTTACACTTTCATAGTGTTTTGTCCCCAGTTCGGGGGTTAACTGTTTGCCCATAGCTGGGACCCTAACAGGTGCTACAACCCCGGGAACACGAGCAATTAAGAGGTGATTCCACGCTCCTCAAAATCTTCCGATCAAAGGCCCTGCTGTCGGATGTAGTTTATCGTCTTACCCAGGACGCGGATGTAGTTTATCGTCATAGTCAGGACGGCTCAAAATAGAACGAAATGGCCGTCTCGTGCTTTCTATATTATGTTGAGGATTCTTCAAGTAACCTCTAAATTCCTTACCATTTTTTTATTTATTCGAACAAAAAACGTATACAGGAAATTTGACATACCGTCATTCTTCAAAGTATTCCCCATCGGCTTCCAGAAACTTTTGCCAACGTGTCTCCTGCCGCACAATGACCTTGTGGTAAAAGTCAGGTGCCTTGGACGTAAAGGAGTCTGTGAGTGCCTGCCACATTCTGCTTGATGTGAAAAGAATTTCCTACGAAAATAGTTGTCCAGGGAATCGAAGAGGTGGTAATCTGTTGGCGCAAGGTCTGAGGAATATGGTGGATTTCACAGTGTATACCAGTCAAGTCGCCATATGTTATCCCTTACCTCCCGCGCCACATGAAGCCTGGTATTGTCATGAGGGGAGAGTACAACCTAACGATTTGCCAATGCTGGCTCCTTCTGTTTCACATGTTCTAAATGCCACGTGTAAAGGTCCGAAGTTTTAATTTGGCCTGTTTGTAGTAGCTCATAGTACACAATTTGTCGACTGTTTCACCAGATACATATCATGATCTTACTTGGTGAACAGGCGATCTTGCGATGTAAAGCACAAGATCCTATGGTAACAACCCTTGTCTGGCCCACTTGAAAGTGTCATGCAGAACCCCTTTTCCTCACTGATGAGAACTCAATCAAATACGGTACGTTGCGATACCGAAAAGGCAAAGAGAAGCAGTCTGTCTTTCGTAGTTACTTGTTGTCTTCCGACAGTGAGTGTGGTACCTACTTGCTCATTTTGTATACCTATGCGGTACAGGTGAGATCTGATTGTTTCATCAGAAACATGGAAGAGTTCGGCAAGCTCCCGGTTTTATAAATAAAAACATGGGTACTAAGAAAGGCTAACTCAGAATTTTATTTGGTGTTGGAATCTATTTATATTAAGTTCTGTCAGCAATCCCTCTGTAAGTGTAATGAATAAACAACGACGAATATAAACTTAAGAAGCTTTATTCAGCTAAACTGGTTCGTTAGTAATTAAACTGCCTTTTTATACAGTGTGGTTAGTATTGAAATGGGTAGAATGCGATAGGTTCATTATTATTGCAGGCAGCAAGAGCGGTTGTTAGGCTTAAATGTAATAAACCATTATTATGCATTTATTATATAACATCCGGTTATTTTTGCCGCTGTGTACATTTCTCGGTCTGACCGTATTTACTAAAAATGATATATATTCACGTTCAACCAAAAACGTTTGCGGTTTATCTTCTATTTAGTATATATATATATATATATATATATATATATATATATATATATATATATATATCCACAGACAGACTGTTTCGCCATCGGTGTGGTTAGACGTCCGGTTGCCTCTAGCTAGGATCAAATAAGAATATAGGTATAAGTCAAATATTTCGCATTCTAAACTTCTTACGGGCGATATGGGATTTCTCTTGTAAAATATGCAACACTCAAATTTGAAAGGTTTTAAAGTAATTATCATTATTTCCAAAAAAAGTAACAACCTATCACAAGGCTAAACGTATGAAGCACCCAGTAATAATTGTCTCATAGATGAGCTTGTTCGCCGAGACAGCGTTAGTGTAGTCCTGTATAAAGGGTGTTCGAGCAGTCTTTTAGGCGTGTCGAGCCAATTGAGTGTCCAGATTGTAACAACTGTCTTTTCATGTTTTCGTACCACAAGTGTGGTAGGCACCTAGAAAAACAAGTTGCTAGTTAAAACTGACTGAAGACAGATAAAATAACCGTAACTATCTAGACTGCAGAATGGATCGAGTAGAAAGAAACGAAAATAAGCTTCGTCCGCACAGGAAAGCGACACACAAACGGGCAAATCGTTTAACCTATGTCTCCCTGTCTTTCTCGAACTCTGTAAGATCTCGTGTTTGAAATAAGCTATTTCTGGTTAAAATTACAAATAAAATAAAAGATGTGATATTTTCTAAACGCCCTATTCTCTAAACCGTGCTTAAAAGCGAATCCAAGCCTATGGCAATTTTACGTCGAGATTCATGAGATGAAGAATTTTAATTTTTAAATACCTTTCTATTTCGACCTGTATACCAATTTTTGTTGTTATACACAAAAAGTTTCAACCGTTGAACTCTCCGACCTTCTTCAGCTGTCTATCGTAATCGATAAATTTTTCGGAATTTTGAACCGAAACCTTTATTCAATGCAATGAGCGAGAACTTCTCACTCCGCTTTCAATACTTAAGACATATCTGTAAGCATTACGCCTTTATGTCTGTTAACCTTGTCTCCGACATGAACTGAGTATATGACTTCTTTGCTTCAAGTTATGTAGTGGTTTCACAGTGGAGGCTTGTATCTGTACTAAGTCGGTCCTAAAATAGGTTCAACGTACAAAACGTTAGGAACTTGATATAATAGGTAATGACGCAGTAATCTAGTTGGGGTGGCTGATACTTTAATATCCGACTAACGGTCGTCCTACATCGACTGATTGACCAACTCACTGCCGACTCAGCAACTGATACTAGTACTCCTACTTATTATAAGTGGGAGTGTCTATTAACTATAGAATAGATGTGTTCCACTGTAACACCCCCCCCCACTAAAACTTTACTTCCTAGGAGTAAACGGTTTTCTTTATTTTTCGTATTTTACAGGAAATAGGAAGAAAAAACAATTTTTTTTAGCAACATCGTAACGTATCTCCTAGGTTTTTTTTGGCTTTTTTGTCCACTTTTAAATGACCAGTTGCCTTTCTATTTTTTTTCTGGATCGACGTACCTCAGGTAAAATTGTTGCAGGCGTTGTTAGATCAAACGTATTGAAAATCACCTCCATCGGCTTTTTTTCCGCGGGACCGCTGTCAACGACGTCTGAAAGACGTCGTCTGATGTGGTTACTGTACGTGAATTTTTCGCCTTTCACCAAGTACATCATATTGCCAATCCGCTTTTCTATTTTTTTTTTTTTTATATACCTCCATAGTATTACCAGAAACAACCTTCCGCTTTGAGATTCTTAAGGATGGAGTCACATTTTCTGTAGGTTCTTCTTGTGGTTCTATTTGTTCAGCCTCTAGCTTCCCTTTTGTTGATCTTGTGCTTCTTAACGTTTTCTGTGGTGACTTCAGTTGACTTAAATCATTTAATAATACTGCATGTCCTTGGCTGCGGGTAACTCACTCCCCAGTTTTTCTCGGTGTCGGCTTCATTTTTACTTTCTGGAGCTTGTTTTTCACATATATCGTCGGTGTTACCCATTCAACTTTTTTAAATACACCAGTTTTCTCTAATCTGTCCAATTCTTTATCTGTTCATTTGAAGTAAACAGCACATTACTTTTCTTTTTGAATACCGCCTGAGCGTTTTCTTTTGGTTGGAATTTTGCCTCCATCTTGGTACACGTTCCCAAACCTGGAGCAAAAACAGTAGGAAAAGTTCCCTTAAGTTTCTTTACTAATTTTTGATCTTCGTAGTTTAAAAATCTACCTTGTAACAGAAAGAATTTATCGGTAGATCCCATAATTGGAATTCTGCTATCCAATCCGTACCAAGTAAGTTCGTCGTATTTTCTATGACAAATAGTTTAGCTTTTCGCGTTTTTTTTTATTTAACGTGACGTTTGTAACAAATTCCCAAATAAATTGTATTTTTTCTCCCGTCACTGACCTCGGGATTTTCTTTGTCTTCATTAAAGTTGGTTTCCCCAACTTCTTGCACGTATGCAAATTTGTGATAGATAGATCTGAGCCAGTGTCAAGTTGCATTTTTATATTTTTATTACTTATTTCGACGGTAACAAATTTTCTGGTTATTCCATCTTTTACCTCGTTGGACTTTAATTTTCTTATTTTATTGTCTTTATTTTTTAACCTACAGTGCGTGCTTTTAAGACCCACTCTTTTACAGTTGAAACATTTTTTATTCCTAAAATCGCAATATGTGTACCGATGAAGTTCACCGCAAGCAAAACATGGCTTCGGGAGTTTTTGTTTATTTTTCTCTGGTATTTCACTTTTTGTTTGATAATCCGCAATTTTAGAATTCTTTTTGGTAGACTGACTTTCTTTTTTGTAGCGTATTTTCCTTGCATGCGAAACGCCAGACTGTTCTATCTTTTTCGAATCTTTCTTTACGCTAACATATCTTGGGCAGTCTTCTGCCAATCTCTGTATCGAAATCCTTGGTTCGTTTTCTAATTTTGACAGTACTAATTTTCTCAACTCTGCGTCTCTTTCCGATACCAGCCCTTGAACAAACACTAAGCACTTAAAATTGTCAGCGCTTAACTCTGCCAGCTTAAATTCTTCACAATGCTTATTCACATTGGCTGCGTACGTTATATAGTCTTGTTCATCATCTTTCATCAGATTCAAACATTTCCACCTCTTGTAAGACAAGGATGTCTTTTTACTAAATAATTCACTTAATATATTTACCGCCCCGGTAAATATCAACTCGCTAGTTTTTTCGGTAAAATGTAGTTTACCAATTTGTTATGCTCAGCAGTTTCTAACTTGCTTAAAAGAAGTCTAACCTTCTTTCCTTCAGACCACGAGTGGCAGTCCTTGTTATACACGTCCGTATATATTTTATAATACTCCTCAAAAGTTATCTCTTCATCCGGACTGTACGTGAATATTTCAATTGAATTCCATATTGTATTCTCTAGGAATGAATCATTTTGTAGATTTTCCTCTTTCCTCTTCTCAGTTATTTCCAGAATTTTATTTTGGAACTCCTTATGCATCTGTTCCATTTCTCGTTGAAACTGCATCAGTCTATTAAAAGTTTCCTCATGTAGTTGCATCTGGAATGTTTTCTGTTGCTCTAATATTGTCATCTGTTGTTCCGACTGGAACTTAAAAAATTCCTGGAATATATTTTTGCATTCCACCATCTTCTTGCTTGAATATTGTAGAGAGGGGTCCTAAACGAATTTGCAATTCGTGACCTATTTGAGCAAACTGTCTTATCGAGAAAAAAAAATTATTTTCTCAATTGAGAATAACACTGATTTTTTTCGTCATTAAGTTGACGTCTTGTCTTTCGAAAAACTTTACCAAGTTTATTTTTTCTCTTTTCTTTCGAAAAACAGTTTTTGTTTGTTTGTTTTTTTTAAATGTGAATCCGAGATGTTGTCGACTAAAATTGTAACGAGCAAGATTTTTATTCTTTTTCCTCCGTATGAGTACGAATCTCGTCACCAAATAATGTGGCGAGCAATTTTTTTTTTCTTCCACCGTATGAATCCGAATCCTTTCGCCGAATAATACTGTGGCGAACGCAATTTTTTTCCGTATGAGTTTGAATACTCGTACTTTCTTTTTTTTTATGGCGGGTGAATTTTTTTTTTCTTCCACCGTATGAATTTCGAATCCTCGTGGTCAAGTGTGTTATGGAGTACGAATGTTTTTCTTCCTTCGTATGAATCTGAATACTGTCGCCAAGTGTTGTTTGACGTACGAAAAGTTTTTCTTCCTCCGTATGAGTTCGAATCCTCGTCGTCAAGTGTTGTAGAGTACGAAAGGTTTTTCTTCCTCCGTATGAGTTTGAATCCCTCGTCGCCAAGTTGTTATGTAGTGTGAAAGAAAGGTTTTTCTTCCTCCATCTGAGTTCGAATCGTCGTCGCCAAGTTGTTATGTAGTGGTTTCACAGTGGAGGCTTGTATCTGTACTAAGTCGGTCCTAAAATAGGTTCGACGTACAAAACGTTAGGAACTTGATATAATAGGTAATGACGCAGTAATCTATTTGGGGTGGCTGATATTTTAATATCCGACTAACGGTCGTCCGACATCGATTGACTGACCAACTCACTGCCGACTCAGCGACTGCTACAAAATAATGACGAATGTCTAGGAAGAACATTATTTACATTATTCGGACTATTGTCCTCATGTTTGTCGTCATATTTATTACAACGTTTCGGCCGCTATACGCTCCGGCCTTCTTCAGGTGGTTGGATAATAACAACAAAAATTGCAAAACAAAAAGGTTACTGAAGACATTAGGTTTATAATACCCAGAAATTCATACACAGATGTCCTCAAGGACACATGACACAGTGGATAAAGGCTTTAGTTAGATCCAGTGACAGGACCCAAAGAGTGTGAGTTCAATACCCGGTTAAGGCAGTGGAGAACTTTCAGAGGGGAATTAACAGGAGATAACTGACATCCATTAAACATGGCACGTGGAACTAGAACAGTTTTACCCGAGTGAGCGAAATACCACTTGAAGAAGACCGGGGCGTACACTGCCGAGACGTTGTAATAAAT
Organism: Acanthosepion lycidas; assembly: GCA_963932145.1. Lineage (NCBI taxonomy): Eukaryota > Metazoa > Mollusca > Cephalopoda > Sepiida > Sepiidae > Acanthosepion > Acanthosepion lycidas. The sequence continues at coordinate 19,264,117 of OZ010598.1, forward strand.
ATGGCGACAAAGATGAGGACAATAGTGAATAATGTAAATAATGTACATAATATCTCATCTCAGAACTCAGATACAGTCTAGGAAAATAACGAGTATGAAATTTTTATTTCATACGTGGTCATAAAATGAAGCAATGCGTTACATGACTTCTCTCAGACCCTGAAAAAGAAAAGCTATCGAATATTAGAAAAAAAAAATTTCTTTATTCACTGATCCAGTACGCATATTGCAAAAGATTGTTTTCTTTTTTCACGTGCTGGGAAGCATCTTCTCTTCACAGCGTCTATCTCAGAACTGTTACTTGCACAAACTAGCGCGTCATTTGTTAAGGGTCACATGACCGGCTGAGCGCGGTTCATACTGATTAAGGAATAGGAAGGGAATTTAAACCAAGAAATTCAACTACACAAAAGTCACACTAAAAGTGAAATAAATGGCTCTTCTTTTAGGCGCAGCGTCCCTTCAAGCAATCATGGCTCTCCACAAATTCCAATCTCGTGTGGCAATTGGCAGTGTTTTTCCCTTTGCTAAAACCGAAGACCCAAGATCTAAATATTTATTCACAAATCTGTCAGGTAGGTGGGTCGCTGCCTTCCCTATATCTCTTGCCATCAATATGCACTGTGAGGGTTAAGTTTTCCAAGTCATCCTTTCTCATTATGTGTCCAAGGAAATTCACCTGCCTTTTCAATTTCAAGACTTCCTTGTTGCCTACACACTCTGTCCATTAAATTTTCAGAATTTGTTTCAATAGAATAAAGAATGAATTGACTTGCACAATTTGAAAGATTGAATTTCGAAAAGCGTAAAGATGGCGAAATAAATGTTTCTTTCCTGAAATGGAAACAACTGCGGATTTTTATAATCAAATCAAGTCAAAGAAATTTGTAAAAAATAACTTCAAAATTTTGCAATTATTGAACAGTTTTTGAGGCAAGGTATGTTTTGTTTTTAATCTATTTACCCTAAGCAAGGCAATAATTGCCACTAAAAGACAATGGGATATTGACTGATACAAAATTTTATCTATTTGAAAAAGGTTTTTCAAAAGCATAGGATTGTTCATATTTTCTTCAACGTGGTGCAAATCTTTACGATATACTGTATTTATGTTTTACCGATATCGTAAGATGGGATAAAAAGTTTTCAGCATAACCATGGAGCCCTTTCAAAAAAAATATTCTTTTAGCATTAGGTCATATTTCTTAAAATTGATGTGCGCTGTGTTGTAAAGGTTATCGGCACAGAATGAGAAATTATAGAGCTGAATTCGAATTCCAGTCGGGTTCGTTACATTCAGTTACGCACAATTACTTTTGGAAAAGGTATGAACACATCACTTCTCCTGTCAACTATGGACTGAATAGCAGGACAGAATGGTTCCTATGGTAACCAGTGTAATGTAGAAAAAAACAGCAACTTACAGCTGGAAAATCTTCTGCCTAGTAAGTCATGAATCAAAAGAGACATGATCGCCCAAACGTGTATCAAGTATAGCACTTACCTGACTGACTAAAGTACTTTTCACCAAATACTAAATTCGTATACATATATGCTGTTGACAAGCCCGTTCTGGGTGAAATGGACATATATCATATTGGGTACTGAATTTTATCTACATGTAATTCATATATGCTCTGTAATAATTACATTGGGCTCTCTTCTGTGGATCAGTTTTAATATTTTTACATTACTAGGATTCACTTGGATTATTTACCACGGATTTTACCTATATATATATATATATATATATATATATATATATATATATATATATATATATACAATCCGCTATTATGGAGTTATGCAAATCACATACGCTTAATAACTCGAATTTGCTTTGAAAAATTTTGTCAAATCTGAAACTTTGTAAAAGCTTAATTTAGACATCAAAAGAAAACTTTCTTCATCTTGTAAACTATTTGGGTTAAAAACTAATTTTAAAATTTACAAGTAACACCAGCTTAATTCTGTTATCAGCCCAAGATCGAAGTTGAAGTTAAGTTATTGCGGCACGCACATTGTAGCGAACCACCCTCTCTTCCCTTCGTATTTCATTGATGAGATGTAATTTCCACTCGAGCAGCTTATTCCCATGAAAGGCTGCTTTGTGGAACCGACTCCCATGAAGATGTTTCTCCGATCCGATCGCTACAATCTTAACCGGTTCAAGTTTAGGCTCAACCGTTATCTTTCCCACATATCGCCATAAACTGCACCACTTACTTTGTAACTCTCTATCTCGAGTGACTCCTAGGACTTAGATGATGAGATTAATCTCCCCCAATAGAAAGCTAATGTGGTATTTAACTCACTTGTCATTCGTTTTTGATCTCAACAGAGCATTTCATTTTGGATTAGGGTTGCAGTTTACCATGCTTGTACTATTTTAGTCCACTAACGTTCGTGTGAAACGTGTGTTCCGACGCATAAAGCAAAAGCATTCTATCAACGTTGTCGCAGGAAATTAACATGATTTTAATATTAACATCCCAGAATATGTTATCATTCAACGAACGAACGTGTGGAGACAATCATACACCGTTCCCTTTATACTTTCTAGACTTTTAATGATATCTACAATCTATTGATTACACCTGGGATTATATAATTCGCTTTTTTTTCTCAATATCTTTCATGTTAAAAATATTATGTTTAATGAAATGGAAATATCTGTCGGAGAAAAATATTAGCAACGGAACAATAAAGACGTCGAAGACAAAGCCCGTCTAAAGAGTATATAGGAGTAAAGGAACTGATTAATTAAAAAATTTTATAATTAATATAATTTTTAATTTATATAATTTTTTATAATTAATATTATAATTAAAGTAAAGGAACTGATTAATTAAATGGTTCATTTTGTTTGGCAACTAATTTCATCTAAATGCAGACAAATAGTTTATTTTTATAGATTATTAAAACAACTGAGTGAACTAATAATTCATAAATTTACTAATTTAAGTTGATTTATCTCCCTATATTTCTATAGATGGGACAGAAAATATATAAATAACTACTCACTGATAATTATTACATGGTTTGATTATGATAAAAATAATATTAATAATAATAATAATAATAATTATTATTATTATTATTATTATTATTATTATTATTATTATTATTATTTCCTTTTATTTCCGGTATGTCTTTCCGGGTCCCGACCAGAGACCTAAGGACCGAATTGGCCTCATGACATTTTCCACTGACCAATTAAAAAAAAAAAAACACACACACACACAGACTAACAAACATATTTTACATATATAAAGCCCTTACTAAGGTGTGGGCTGTATTCGTAGGAACAATTTTTTCTATTTCTTTAAAGCATGGACTTCCAGGAATCCCTTCAATTAGTCTACTGTAATCTTTTCCAACCAATCCGAGGGCTCCAACTACAACTGCGATTGTTGATGTTCCCGTGTGCCACATTTTTGAGATTACGATTTCAAGGTCCTTGTATTTTGACAGCTTTTTGTTATTATTATCATATTATATTTTGATGGCTTCTTCTTCTTCTTCTTCTTCTTATTATTATTATTATTATTATTATTATTATTATTATTATTATTATTATTATAGCGTGTTTTGATAGCTTTTTGTTACTATTATTATTATTATTATTATTATTATTATTATTATTATTATTATTTCCTTTGATTTCTGGCGTTTACACATTTCTTTCTGGATCCCGCCCAGGTACCTAAGGTTAGAGATCACATCATGACACTTTCCACTGACAAAAAATAATATACATAGATAAAGCCCTTCGTAAAATGTCGGCTGTACTTGTCAGAACAATTTTTTGTATCTCTTTGAGGCATGGACTTCCATGAATCCCTTCAATTAGTCTACTGGAATCTTTTCCAACCAATCCTAGGGCTCCAACTACAACAGGGATTGTTGATGTTCCCATATGCCACATTTTTGAGATTTCTATTTCAAGGTCCTTGTATTTTGACAGCTTTTTGAATATCTTCAAATATACATTGCAGTCAGCAGGAACTGCCATATCAATAAGGAAGCAGTTTTTGTTTTTTTTTGTGGTCTTTAATAACAATATCTGGGCGGTTGACTTTGATTGTTCTGTCAGTGTCTATTGTGTAGTCCCATAGAATTGTAACAGGTCCTATCTCCGTAACCGTGTCCGGGTGGTGTTCATACCAGTTTCTTTCAGTTTCCTTCCCGTAGAAGTTGCAAAATTTCCAGTGCAGATATTATTATTACTATTATTATTATTATTATTATTATTATTATTATTATTATTATTATTATTTTACTTTCTTTGGCTTCTGATGTATACTCATTTCTTTCCGGCAATTTTCCACTGAGGAATTTTGAAAAAAATTAAAATAAAATTACATATTTTACATAGATAAAACCCTTCGTAAGTTGTGAGCTGTACTCATGCGAGACATTTTTGTACGTCTTTTCTTCTTCTTCTTCTTCTTCTTCTTCTTCTTCTTATTATTATTATTATTATTATTATTATTTCCTTGGATTTCTATTGAATACGCATCTCCTTCCTTCCAATGAGAAACCTAAGGTTAGAAATGGTTTCATGACGTTTTCCACTGATCATTTTTGTTGAAGAAAAATTACTATCACACACATTTTACATGGGAAGGCTCTTCGTAATGTGTGAGCTGTACTTGTGAGTAAAAGTTTTTGTATTTGTTTAAGGTATGGGTTGCCGGGAATCCCTTCAATGAGTCTATCGGAACCTTTTCCAATCAACCTGAGGGCTCCAACTACAACTGGAATTATTGATGCCCTCGTGTGCCACATTTTTGAGATTCCCATTTTAAGATCCTTGTATTTTCATAGTTTTTTGAAGTTTTGAGTCCCTGAAATTAGAAGAGTTGAAAATAATGAAAGACCCCACGAGAATATTACTGGGATACAAAACTTGAAAATTAAAGGGCAGGAATTATTGAATGGCATTTCTGCAACTACTGAAACAAGACAAAATCGGAAATTAACAACTTAGGAATTAATGAGAGATCAAACGTTCAATTAAAAAGGTAGAAATTAAGGTCAGACCAATCTACTGTGGTATTTAACCCTTAGCTGGAGGGCCAAGAGAATGATTCGTACATTTCCAGAAGGCATCATTTCGAAAGTGAATATACACAGGCCAGGAATTGAACCCGACTCGCCGATTTTATATACCGATATTCTGCACATATTGTATTAGGTTGGTGCAAAAATAATGTCGGTTTTTGACGTATTTTTTAACGTCAAAAACCGACATTATTTTTGCACCAACCTAATAGGATGCTTTAAACCTTTTCTAAGCGTAGTGTTATGGGGTCCTTTTTCATACAAGTGGGATCGCCCTGTGTGTATTTGTACTGCTGCAAGTGAATACCCGAGAGGTAGAGTAATAGAGAAAGTAAGAGTGTGAGGTAACCGCTTTGTAGGAGTCACAGTTGCGAGCACCTAGACTCAGAAGGAAGTCATACTTCGATACTGAATTTCCCAGACTGTGTATATATTATTATTGCTACTAACCGTATTTCTGGATTTACTAACCGTATTACCAATTGTATTATTACGTCAATACATTTATTTGCTATTAGGTTGATGCAAAAATAATGACGTAATAATGTCGTTTTTTGACGTATTTTTTAACTTCAAAAAACGACAATATTACGTCATTATTTTTGCACCAACCTAATATATTTCATTTCATTTCTCTGTTTGTCATTCATTTGAGACCGGATTTCATCCCGGAATCCACAACACGTAGCTTAGATGTGGCACAAGGCCGAAACTATTGGATGCCCAGTCATGTTAACCATTACACCACGTCGAGGTGCCCAACTCTGACTTCTATGTATCGCATTGTTAGATTCCAAAACACTTCTCTCACTCAGTGAAGCCTTAATTCCTCGTAGAATATCGCCTGGTATAGTTTAGCCCAGATCAGAATAAGTCATGTGTAATTTTGTATTATCTTATATCATAACTCGGTACATAAAATAGTTTAGTCTAAATTATTAGGTTGGTGCAAAAATAATGACGTAATAATGTCGTTTTTTGACGTTAAAAAATACGTCAAAAAACGACATTATTACGTCATTATTTTTGCACCAACCTAATATAAACTTCTAGACCAGTTTATACCAATTTTACTATTAATATCAACAACTGTTTTTTTTATACTTAACAAGAATATAATGCCTCCAGTCTACAGATTGGTAATAATCAATGATAAGAATACATTTAACAGTAATCAGTTATCTGTGTTCCTCAAAAGGATAAAGTAAATACGAGACAGACTGTTCTCAAGTATACAGATGTATTCATAATTAAAATGGTAGTTTGTAGACTGCACCATCACAAAGAAGACCATTGTTAAATGATTTTGACCAAAATCAATAGGCATCCAGAAATTAGGCTAACCAATGCACAAACCAAGGAATCGTTATAAAAATAATGACTCTATAATGCGTATAATAAATGTCTGCGGACGTGTGACATTTCATGATCCATTGTATCGTCAAGTATCATCATTGGATACAATTACATACGTCTTAATATATGGGGAAAAGATGGGATTAAATTTTGGCTATGGTAGGGATATTGTAACCTAACTTATTTCATACCCTGGCGTGTAAACTAGCCCAGCCTAACAACTGCACGCCTATAAGTCTACCATCCGATCGTGCATTGAATATTGCTGCCATATCTGGTCCTGCTATATATCTCGAGATTCTTGACAATATACAAAGAAAGTCCTGACCTGGCATCTCAACTTCAGTCACTTTCCCACAGCCGGAACGTGACTTCACTCCACCCTATCTCTTCGATAAATATTTCCATGGCACTTGTTCTAATGAGGTTTTCATGACAATTTTTCTAATGAACTTTCCTCCTTGGTACGTCAACCGCATAAATTTAACAATAATACCAGATTGGCAACAAATTCTCATGATTTTACTGTTGAAATATCAGGATGCAAGCGTAAGTTCTATTCTTATAGTTTCTTCTCTCGCTCTTCTCGCCTGTGAAGCTCTCGCCCATTTTCTTGCTTTCCTGTCACCTAAAATGTTCAAACTTTTAAATGCAACAACAATCACCATCTTCTGTCTTTCCAAAACCTATTCTTTTATTGTCTTTTGTCCTTACTAACGTCTTTCGCATTTTCTTTTACTCTCAGTATCCCCTTGCGTATTTGTAGTACTATTGCCTTACATAGGGTGAAGTAATTAAAAAAAATAATTAAAAAAAAACATTGCTTATAGCTACAAGCGACAGAAAGTTTTGGAGCTATGATCACCACTTGTCATAAAAGAACAAAGCACATAAAAGAAGAAAATCTATATACGTAGATTTGTAAACAGGAAAATTCTTTCTCAGAAAATTAGATCATATAATATTCGATCGTAAAAATGATGGCAGTAACGGCTTTAGGTACGTTTACGGAAATATTAATGGCGAATACAATTACGGAAATATTGATTGATAAAAAAATGAAATTAAAATTTCAGAATCAATGAAAAACTATTACGGAAATTTTGAAGGATAACAAAAGTTGAAATTAAAAATGTCGAAATCAATGTATGACTATTACAGAAACACTGATGTGAAACAAAATTTGATATAAAAATGGTACAGAATTAATAAAAGACTCTTCCAGAAACGTTGGTGGCAGACAAAAAATTAAGTTGAAATGTTCAAAATTAATGAAGGACTATTACTGAAATATTGTTGGAAAAAGCAATACTTGATATTAAACTGGTCGTAATAAATGGATGGCCATTTCAGAAATATTGATTGGAAGCCAAACTTGAAAATAAATTTCGGAATTAATGAAATATAGTCACGGAAATATGGAAAGGAAATAAAAATTAGGAATTAATGAAAAGAGATTCTTTTTCTATATGTCGTGTTTTTCAGGAAGTTAGCGATCATAGCCCTCCACAATTTACCGTCCTTTGTAGCTCTTAATAAAATCTGTCTTTTTTTATCTCTCATAAAACTTGTTCCGCCATCGATTTACTCAAACTTACAAGTTAGGTCATGTTTTCCTCTTGCCATCTGTCCTCTGACTATCAAATTTTCCAAGCCCTCTTTCCTCATTATTTGTCCCATAAATTTCAGCTATCTCTTCCTGATGTTAAATATAAGTGTTCTTTTTGTTTGCATTTTCTCTAAAACTTCCTCGTTACTCACATGTTCCGCCCATGATATTCTCAGCATAGGGCTGTAGAACCATATTGTCCAGCATTCATTGTCATAACAGTTAGGTACTGTTTTCTTTCTTTCTAATGAAATTTTCTTGTTTCTTAATACTTTGCTTAGCTTTTGGAATGTTCTATCTGTATCTCAATGCGTATTTAGATTTCAACATTGCATTTTCCGTTCTCTGTTAAAGCACTTCCCAGATAGTTAAATTATTGTTTCATTTTGGAATGATTGTCCAATGAAGTCCACATTCGTTTGCATCTGGATTCTGATGCAGTGCTATGAAAATGAATCTACTTGAGTCTTCTGGTATATCACCACTGTTGTATAATTCATTTATTATTACTGTAATTTTGTCATTACTGAAATCATCTAAGGCTGCCAACATTTCCATCTAGTCCTGCTTCTTTGTTTCTGTTCAATTTGGCCATTGCTGATTCCACTTGAGATTTTAATATATCTGGTTCTTCGATATTTCTGTGTATTGCCAGTTTTCTCTTTCATCATGGAAGAGTTATCAGATATATTCCTTCCATATCTGAACTATTTTATCCTTTCTATAACATCAAGTTTTATTTTTCAAAAATAGAAATTAAAAAAAAAAGAAAATTTGCTAAAAGTTTTCGTCTTCGAAACTTTGTTCTGAAAATTTAAACTGGTAATTTTAAGCTATTTAATTTAATTTAATTAATTTAATTTATTTTATTTAATTTATTTTATTTTATTTATTTTATTTTAAGCTATTTAAAATGACTTTTAAAAATTTATAGTTATCGTTCCTGTCATAATTGCATAACTTTTGGTGTGTGAAGTGGAACAGAATAAATCAGTTCTAGGCACCTCGCTTTTTGTTTAAGATGCATTGTGTTTCTGGAATATGATATACATCTGATACCCTGGAGTTCGGAAGATGAGTGAAATCCTCATCGGGGGAAGAAAGAACAGATAAATGATATATGGTCAGCTGCGGTTCCCATTTTAGTGCCATGTCACAAACGTGTAAACCGCTCTCATGAGTAGTTTGTAACACCTCTATTTATCATCTCTCAGTTGCGTCTCTGTCTTTGGGCAGAGTGCACTCAGGAGCGACTCCGTCATAGGACAGAGTTCAAACTGAGGAAAATTATACCGAGAGGTGCCTAACCCTGTGGAACAGCTGCCCAAGGCCGCACCCTCTCATTGCACCAGAGAAAGGTATCGGTGCAAGCACCGAGGCCAGCGCAACCGACGGTTGCGGGGGCTGCGGGCAATTTTTTAAGTGAAAGATGTCTGTCCTCCTGTATATTTAAGATATTTAAATTTCTCTACATATTTGATTTTAATATTCCCGATTTGTCATTTGCATCTTGGGCTCATCCTTTTTCTGATAACCATGCCTTTCTATCTTTTTTTAAGTGAAAGATTTGATAAATTCCAACTGACAATCCGAGTCAATAAATGCCGAACGTTTCCAGTGAATCTTACCATTATCATATGGACATTATTAAATTGTTGATTTATATTTTCTCCTAATGACAATGTACCAAATTCTTCGAAATGGTCACTGCATTGACGTTATTGAAGGGTTAGTGGAAGTTTCTAAAGTGGTCTTTATGGCTTTAATGAGATGAATGTGGTGAACTGTATATCGGGAATAAATATAAGATTATTTCTGAATTTCTGGTCATTCCAATACGCCTTCGGGTTTCAATGTCGCACTTTCTGTCTTCTGTTAGAGAATTTCCCAAAAGAATTTTACGGACCAAATAGTCTGATAACCGAGAAGAAACGCTTTCTGGTTATTTTTTTTTAGCAATAACTCCATAACTTCAAATTCACAATCAATTCTTCGATTAGATATGAAAAAAATAAAAACGTTGTTAGTTTTGGTCAGTGAAAGAATCCGTCTGCAAACAGTGGAACTTCACGCTGAGGAATTTAGTCAGATCTTCTAATTCGCTTTCTTTTCGTAAATCTAATCAAATCTACACAACCAGGACGCTGATCTGGCATTGGAAAACAGGAAATTAATAAAACCATACATTTAAAACAAAAACACTAGCAGACGAGTTATTTGTTCAATACGTCAATTGCCGGACAGATTCATAAGACTCGAGTGTAAACTGCTACAAGGTATGACGCATGATAGAATCAACTAAGTTGGATAGTATTTTATTATGTGCAGATAGACAAAAGAATAAACCAAAGAATGGCGTGGTTATCTGGAGATCTCCTTCGCTTTAATAGAAATGCAGGAAATAATGGGAACAGAGATGGAAGTGCAAGGAAAGAAAGCCAAAATAAGAAAGTGTATAGAAAAGAATGGGTAATGTGAAGAGAAGAGTGTGAATAAAAATGGAAAAATGTGTAAGAAAAGGTAAAAATCGGTCAAAGGGAGAAAGAGGAAGACAAGGGGGTAAAGGTTCAATTTCTCATATTTCAACTTGAGCATTTACTAGGACGAAGGGGGACGATGATATCATTGCCTACTTGAAAACTGGTGAAAATTACTTCCGGGAGCCATTGAATTTCTTTCCGGTAAGATGATGGGAGTTGAGTGCATATGAAAAGAGGCGATGGAAGAAGGAATATGAACATTAGGTAGATATGAGAAAACGTCGGTTATTGAATGATATAGAAACATCGAATCAGATAAACAGAGATGAATATATATATAGATGCGGGCAAACTGTGATATGATCATGCTGAGATAGATAGATAGATAGATAGATAGATAGATAGATAGATAGATAGATAGATAGATAGATAGGTGAAAAGAGGAGATAGATAGATAGATAGATAGATAGATAGATAGATAGATAGGTGAAAAGAGGAGATAGATAGATAGATAGATAGATAGATAGATAGATAGATAGATAGATAGATAGAAAAAATATATGACTTGATTTCACTTAATAGATATAATTTGAACTCAGATATATATATAGATAGATAGAGAGAGAGAATGAGAATAAATTAAGGTGATTTCAGTTCATGCAAGGAATTGCTGAAAACCTTTCGGTTCGAAGAGAAAGTACCTCGAAAAAGAAAAAAAATCCGATGTTTTGTTATTTGTTTCAATTTTGAAAATTTGACAGAGATTGAAAATATCGAAATAGATTAGAACAAAACCGGAGATAGTGATGTTCTGGTTTTGTTTTGTCTTGATTGTTTTACGGCATACCAACACCTCAATGGATTATTTAATGCCGACAAGATTTTTATTACCGGTAATATTTTTTCCAAAAACATATTGCTGATAATGTTTTTTCCTTATATTTCTGGTAATAATTTTTCCTCAAAAAATTTATTTCTGGTATTAAGACCTATTTTCACAATTTCATATTGTTTTGACCCCAGTTTCGGAGTTATCTATTTGAACATAGCTGGGACCCTAACAGGTGCTACCACCCGGGTCAGGGTAGAATGTGAACACCAGCAATGTGGTTCCACGCTTCTCAAAACCTTCTGATCAGAGGCCTTGCTGATGGACGTAGTTTATCGTCTTAACGAGGATTGCGTGATGTTCTGGTTTTAACCGTTAATATAAAAAGTAAAACTTTTGTACTTAATTGTCATAAGTTTAAAATGAAAACTTGAATTTTATTATTAATATTTACTTTGGCACAAGATTAAATTAAATAAGAATTATGACATTCGCCAGTAAGAAGAATGTGTTGCGACTATCTACTAAGTCAATATGGCCGGTTTGGCTTGAAAATCAGCAGTCAAATTCTTTTACCTATACTCAGCCAATATTTCTGAAGATATCCAACTCCCACAAACACAAGACGAATTATTTTTATTATATTCTTTCCTGTTAACCGTCTCGTATGGGATCTCCAACTATTTGTTAAATAGAAGGGCAGGCTATGTTCTATAGCTTTGGTTGGCAACTAGTATAATAGAAAGACAGTTCTGAATTCAAAACTGTTTAACAAAGGTAAACCATTCTACTGCCTTTCTTAAAATGTGCCTCAGGCTAAGAGCCGGTTCCCATGGATATAAAAAACTGGAGATATTTCTGCCAGAATGGTATCAGAAATTTCGAAATCAGTCGTATTAACCTGATAAATATTCCTGTTTCTATGTCTCGAGATCCTCGCCGTTGCACAATATGTAAACTTTTATGCAAGTCACTGAATTGTCACATACGACACAAACATAAAAACTGAAAGAGTTTATCGGATCCTCGAACATCGAAATCGACGGGAGAGTCCATCATATATATATATATATATATATATATATATATATGTGTGTGTGTGTGTGTGTGTGTGTGTGTGTGTGTGTACCTGTGTGTGTCTGTGTAAGTGTGTGTTACTATTTAAGTAGATTTCAGTTTTTAATTATTTTATTGCCCTCAGTTTATATTTACTTTTTTGTTTTTTGTCTTGATTTATTGGTTTTAGTATTAGTTTTATTTTTTGGGACACTTGGCTGGTATTTTGTTGGTTTTACTTATACTTTAGTTTGTTGTACAAATATATTGAAAACGGGACCGTCTACTCTAGCCTGTGTAATCCCTAAATATAACGTTTATAGTAAGAACAGTAGAATTTATCTCGCTTCCTAGATATGTAAAAGATTCGAGAGATTTTTATTGATTCCCCCGAGACAGTTTGTATCGAGCCTTGCTGGGCGATGCTTATGAATTCAGTTTTAGAGGCATTGACATGGAGTCCACGATAATTGGCAGCCTTTTTTAGATGATGTAGGAGTACTATGGAATTGGTAATGGTGTCTACAATGAACGGATTTAATCTAGAAATCTGATCTATCAGGCAACCTCAAGTGGAGATTCTTTTGAGCCACTGTAGAAGCTGTGTTATGGTGGCACTGCTTGGACATTAACTAAAACCAAACAGTCTAAGCTTGATGGAACCTATACTCGGACGCTAAAATCTATACTTAACAGCTCCTGGAGACAGCATCCAACTAAATCACAGCTCTGTGGACCCATCCCTGATATTTCTACAATCTTATGTGAACGTACCAAGCAAAACAAAAACTCGCGAGTGATCTAATGTTCTGGACACCTAACTATGGAGAAAGTCGACCATCAACCGTCTATACTGAATAACTCTATGTTCCCAATGACCTCTATCCCTTGATATACAGGACGGTAATATTTGGCGTGACTCGACCGTATAAATAAGTAAGACCACATACTGAACTATGAATAAAAATTCATTACTTCCTCTCAGATATATATATATAGATATATATAGATATATATGTGTGTGTGTGTGTGTGTGTGTACATTGCGTGCCAAATTATTATCGAGATAACTTTTTTCTAATATTTCAACAACCGTCCAATCAATTCACACAAAATTTTCACCCAATTTTGGCAACACTGATCTACGCAATCACTGAAATTTTTGTACTGATCTGCGCAATGAAAACAAACTGGCGCCATATTTGTTATCAGCACGGTGATTTGAGCGTGCCAATTATTAGAAAAGTCTAAGAATTTATTGAAAAGATGGGCCGTAAAAGCAGTTTAAGTGATGCTGAAAAAAGAATTATCACCTCAGAACTCTCAAAATGTAAATCTACCCTAGAAATTTCTAAAATGATAGGGAGGTGTCATCAAACAGTGAAAAAGTTCACCGCCGACGCTACACAAGTACGCAATAGGGTAGATACAGGCAAGCCGAGGGTTATTTCACGTCGTCTCATGTCACGACTTAAACGAGAGGCCACGAATAACCCTGGACTTACCAATCAAGAGCTTTTCAGTCGCAGTGGGGATCCTACTGTGTCTAAAAGTATTCGGTGTCGGTATCTGAGGGAAATAGCAACAACAGTCAATCCTGTATCGAAGCCTCTGTTGACGAGAAATCACATTCAAAATCGATGGAAATGGGCCGAGGACAATATGAAGATTGACTTCTCTAAAGTTTTGTTCACAGACGAAACTCGAGCAACACTTGATGGGCCAGATAGATGGTGCAAAGGCTGGGTAATGAATGGACAGAATCGCCATCAGTGTTTGAGTCACCAACAAGGCAGTGGAGGCATAATGATCTGGGGTGGTATTATTGGAAAAACATTAGTGGGCCCATGGAGAGTACCAGATGACATCAAAATGACTACTGATGCATACATAGCGTTTATGAAGGAGCATCTTGAGCCGTGGATGAAAAGGCAAAGAGTTACCTTCAGAAGGGCCATTGATTTTATGCAAGATAATGCTCCCTCACTTGCTGCTCACAAGACTACTGGATATTTGAAACAGTTAGGCTTCGATAGACCTCAAAAAATGAAGTGGCCAGAAAATTGTTCGGATTTGAACCCAATCGAATACCTTTGGAGCATCATGAAGCGAAGACTGTACGCCAACGGACGACAATTCAGGAGCAATGCTGAGTTGTGGGAAGCAATTCTTGACATATCTCATGACATTACAGCAGATGACATCCTACAATTAACAAATTCTATGGATCGTCGACTTCTTCAAGTAATTTCAAAACAGGGAAAGCACATTCCCTATTAATTTGTTTAAAACTGTGCCTTTGTTTGTATCTGTTATTATTTGTTTGATTATCTTATTTATTAGCTTCTTTTGATCATAAACATTCACGTGCAACATTAATAAACATTTTGTTTGCTCAATTCTGGGAATTTTACTAAACCTTTATAATAATTTGGCACTCTCAAATCACCGTGCTGATAACAAATATGGCGCCAGTTTGTTTGCATTGCGCAGATTAGTACG
>OZ010598.1:19284014-19346514 GCA_963932145.1 Acanthosepion lycidas
CTTCTTTGTTCACTTGACTTTTCTTTCTTGTTTTCTTTATTTCTTTCTTTCCTGTTAATCTTCTCTCTCTTCCAGCTTTAATTTCTTCTTTTTCTCTTTCTTCATTTCTTCTTCTTCTTCTTCTTCTTCTTCTTCTATTTTATTATTCAATTGTATGCAGTTGTTCTACATGTGATCAGTAGTCAACTTCCTCCCGGCTGACTTTACTCTACACGTTTTTCTCCTATTACCAGCATCTGCAAAAAGGTAAAATCCTATTTTCCAATACATTACAGCTACCTGAACCAAAAAAGTTTAATGTCTTTCGTTGTTCTCGAACTTTTTCTGCAACCTGTTTCCTCCTTTCCCCCTTGAGGTATATGCCCTATTCTTTGTAATGGGGATCTTGGTCTCATTTCATCTTATTACGTGTCTGTGTCATCGAAAGCCTGTCTTCTATTACATTATCCTGATCTGAAGAACTCAGCCTTTCTTTTTTGTCAAGATCTTCCATCACAACGTTTCCCTCTTCAATTCTGGATCTTAATTGGTCATAATGTGTCATTAGGCTTTTTTATTTCTTTGCAACAATCGCCATGTTATGGACCCTTGAAATTAGTTCTCCTGGGACTTGCTACTTTGTCTTTTTATACTTTTCCTCTTACTTTTCCTCTTTTTCTTCCACTTCCTCATTCTCTTCTCTTTCCTCTTTTTCTTCCATTTCCTCTTTCTCTACCCTTTCCTCTTTTTCTTCCACTTCCTCATTCTCTTCTCTTTCCTCTTTTTCTTCCATTTCCTCATTCGACCTTCATTCAAATTAGCTTGCGTCCTGGGTAAGACGATAAACTACGTCCAACAGCAAGGCCTCTCATCAGGAGGTTTTGAGGAGCGTGGAACAAACTCTTAATTGCTGGTATTCCCAGGTTCACCTTGACCCGGGTTGGTAGCACCTGTTAAGGTCCCAACTACGGGCAAATAATTAACCCCCAGACTGGGGTCAAAATACTATGAAAGTATCTAAATACCAGAAATACTTTATAAAAAATAATTATAACCAGCAATACATTTTAGGAAAAAAAAATTTTACCAGCAATACTTTTTTGAAAAAAATATTATCAGAAATAGATTTTTTGAAGGAAAAATATTACTAGCAATACATGTTTAAAAAAATATTACCAGCAATAAAAATTTTGTCGGCATTAAATAACCCACTCAGGTTGATATGCCGTTAAACAAAGCCAACCAAACCAAATTAGCTTCATCATCGATATCGATTAAAATTTATAAAGTTTTTTATTAAAACGGTTGTCGAATAACATCGGCTTCTAAAGTCCATTGTCATCGCTCTTTCTAATAATGATGCCATTTTCCTTCCTAAACTATTGTTTAAGGTGATGTGAAAATTCAACACTATATTACAAATGTCTGAATGACGGCGATCTTCATGAGTTTTGACCCTTGACGTCGACTGAGAGCCACAACTACTTTGCAAAAGGTAACTTTTCTCAAATCTTACTATCTTATAACATTTAGAATGGAGATAAGGGCATTTCGTTGTGCCTTTAATTCCATCCGAAATCCTTAATATATTTTTAAAATTAAGTCGCGTGTCCAACAGTATAAGACGCAGTAATAACACTAATTCGAAGGTTATCTTACCTGTTAAGCTTATTGAAAATGTACTAATTTTGAATCCAGACTCATACACCATATCTTTTCTTACAAAAATACTCTGAAAATGGGAGATAGCTAGAATCAACGATGATAATAGTACAAATAAAAACAAAATCGATAGAAAGCTGAAGGAAATTATTATTATTATTATTATTATTATTATTGCTGTTGTTGTTGTTGTTGTTTCTTGCTTTGTATCCTGTATAGCCGGGTTCAATTATTACTCCGATTATTACTGGTACAGTCTCAATCTTCATTCCCCACATCCTGTTAATCACGATCTTCAGGTCCTTGTATTTGAACAATTTCTCGATAAATTTATGGAGTTATTTCTTTCAGATGGTACTGCTATATCAATAAGCATACATTTACTAAATTTCTTGTCTTTTATGATAATACCTGGTCTATTGGCTTTTATTTCTCTGTCAGTTTGAATTGGCATGTCCCAGAGGATAGTTACATCGTTATTTTAAATAAACATGTCTGGTAGATGCTCATACCATCTCTCAGTGGTTTCGATTTTGTTTTTCTTTCATATTTTCCAGTGCACATATGCATTTTGCGTTAGTTCCATCCTTGATTATGTGAAGTGATAGGACCTGGTTTCGAGGCTTTAGCCCTGAACTGCAATAATTAGGCTTTCTGTCTCAGCTTTCGAACTAATGTTCCTCAACCACTGATGTGTTTTCTGTTGGTCCACATCTGATTCTTTTGTTCCTTTTAGTTATTTGTCATGCAACGCCTTATCCTTCCAGGTTTTTTTTTTTGTTTTTTTGTTTGTTTTTCGCTTTGGTATTTTTTGGGGGGAGGGGGGTTGTTTTGTTTAGTTTGTTTTTTTGTAATTTCATTTGTCCAATTTGTTTTGCTTTTTGTTTTACATATTTGGCGTAGATTGTAATCGCTTCGTTTTTTTGTTGGTAGTATATTAAGCTTTTTCTTGTAGAGCGCAGCTTCTTTGTTGATGGAATGGATTTGGTGTTTTACTATTTGTAGGAGAGGGTCATTAGTTTTTGTGAGGTATGCTCCTAATCCGATTGTTGTAGTTTTTAGGATTAGTTCAAGTTGGATTAGATCTCGGCATCCTAAAGCTCTTGGTACGTACAGCCTATCAACATCTAATTTTGAGTGGTGAATCCTCATCTGGGTAAGTAATTTACTGGTCTTAGCGTCCAATCTTTTAATATCATTCAACTTCCATTTAATAATGTTGAATCTGTATGTTACTACGGGTATAGCTAAGGTGTTGACAGCCTTCATTTTATTAACCGCCCTCCCCCCCCCACACACACACACATTTAGTCCGCTTTCTAGTATCAAACGTACTCTCTTATAAAATTCTTTTCGGGTCATTTCTTCATAATTGAACGTTATATTCCGTGTCTTTCATTAACTCCTAAGTATTTTTATGTGCCATCTTGGTCTATTTCCTTAATCTTGTTGTTGATATCAAGGTCTACGTCTGCAGTTTTCATTAGTTTACCGTCTTTGAAGGAGGTGTTGGCACATTTGTCGATTCCGAACTCCATCGTAATGTCTTCGCTGAAGGTTTTGACAATGATAAGTTTTTCTGCAGGTTGTCATCGTTGGCAAACGTTTTAAGATCACCACTATGAAATAGGTGATTCACTTTGCTATTATGTGTCTTGTATCCGTGGTTACTGTTGTTCAATAAGCATATGGGTGGCGCTAATGCAAGGCAGAAAAGTAGTGATGACAATGAATCTCTTTGGAAGATTCCGCTTTTGATGTTGATTGGTCTCGATGTTAATGGCCCGTTTGTATGCTTTAGTTTTAGTGTAGTCTTCCAGTTTTTCATGCTCTCCGTTATGAATTTGACCTTTTTGGGGCATACTCTGTATATATTTAGGCTCTTCTCTATCCATGAGCCTGGTACACTGTCGAACGACTTTCTGTAGTCGATCCAGGCTATCGATAAGTTCCTTTTCCTCTTCCAATATTGTTTTATTGATAATTAGTTGATCCTTGCACCCATAACTTCCTCTTTTGCATCCCTTCTATTCTACTGAGAGTAAATTGTTTTTCTCAAGGAAGTTGTGTGTTCTCTGAGTTATGATAGAAGTGAGGATCTTGTACATTGTTGGTAGGCAAATGATGAACATTTTTCTGGGTTTATGATTATATCATTGTAAGCCTGTGCGAGGTCTTGGCGAGTGCTAGATATGATTTTTTTTTATTCAAAACTTGGCTACTCGGTCTATTCCTCGTGCTTCATTATTATTATTATTATTATTATTATTATTATTTCCTTGGATTTCTGTGGTATATACATTTCCTTCCGGGTTACAATCAGAGGCCTAAGGTCAGAAATGGCTTCATGACATTTTTCACTGATCCTCTTTCTAAAAAGAAATCTAAGATCACACATATTTTACATAGATAAAGCTTTTCGTAATGTGTGAGCTATACTTGTGAGTACAATTTTTTTCTATTTCTTTAAAGCATGGGCTACCAGGAATCCCTTCAATGAGTGTATCAGAACCTTTTCCAATCAATCCGATGGCTCCAATCACATTTTTTAGATTTCCACCTCAAGATCATTTTATTTTAGTAGATTTTTGTAGATCATTATTATTATTTCCTTTGATTTCTGTACTGTACACATTTCCTCCCGGGTCCCAAGTAGAGACCTAAGGTCAGAAATATCTTCATGGCATTTTCTTCTGAGCATTTTTCTAAAAAATTGACAACCTAAGATCACACACATATTGTCTTAGCAAAAGAAACAGAAAGAATTGAGATGAATGAAAATGTGTACAGAGATGTTCTTATTCCTAAGTGCGTATGTGCAAAGATTGGGAAAACATTTGTTAGCTTTGTAGAAGTATTAGACATGCTTGTGTGTAGGTATGAAAGCCAAGGACGTTTGAATACTATATAATATGATGAGTTGTGTTTTATGCGACATATGGTTCGCCGAAGACCAAAAGTGAGAAGCAAGACAGATCTTATCTCTAAAGCATCGTGTGGATAAAAGAGAAAGGCTGTTCGCCCTTTTCTTTATTTAAAGGTTTCGACACGTCATCTGGTGGCTGTTAGCAGAAGTTCTTTAGCAGGCAAATGGGGTAATTTCACAGAATCGTATTATCAGATTATCTTATCTCCCAACATTATGTTTTCTTCCTTGATTAATCAATATCTATTTTCTCACTACTATTCTGATATTTCTTTTGTCCAGAACGTGAAGAGTCTGTGAGTTGGAACTTCCCGTCTTTGAAGCGGGAAAACCATTTCTGTGCTATTCTGTCGGTAATGAAGTTCTCTCCGTACGCAATACAAATGTCTCGAGCAGCTTTGTGACCCTGATTAAAAGCAAAGAGAAAAAAGATGTCGAACATGCTCATCCTTGTTGGCTAGGCATTGCATCAGAAAGGGGTGTCTGATCTGAAATAAAATTTCAGTAACGTTAGACAAGTTTCACAGAACTACTAAAAGAAACAAAAAATGCTACGAAAGGTTATTTTTCGAGATCAGTCGCAGGACATCAGAAACAAGCGAACGAGTCGATGTGACAATTTAATATTTTCGCGGAAAATAGATACAGAGTTTACAATGGCTTTTCAGCTACCAAACACTATTTCCCCACATAGTCAACACCGTTGGTTATCTGTCTATATTTCTGAGATGGGGTATTATGTACATTATTTACATTATTCGGACTATTTTTCTCATCTCTGTCGCCATATTTATTACAACGTTTCGGCTGTTGTACGCTCCGGCCTTCTTCAGGTTGTTGGAATGTCGAACTGAACCCTTTATTTCGTTCACTTAGGTAGACTGTTCTAGTTCAACGTGCCATGTCTAATGGATGTCAGTTATCAGTTAGTTAGATCCACTATGCCATATGTCCTCAAGGACACATGGCACAGTGGATCTAACTAACGCCTTTATCTAGTGGATCTAATTAACGCCTTTATCCAGTGGATCTAATTAACGCCTTTATCTAGTGGATCTAACTAACGCCTCCTTTATCCACTGTGCCATGTGTTCTTGAGGACTCCTGGTACAGTTAAATCCAGTGACAGGACCCAAAGAGTGTGTGTTCAATACCTGGTTAAGGCGGTGGAGAACTTGGAGAGGAGAATAAGCAGGAGATAACTGATAACTGACATCCATTAGACATGGCACGTGGAACTAGAATAGTCTACCCCAGTGAGCGAAATAAAGCGTTCAGTTCAACATTCCAACCACCTGAAGAAGGCCGAAGCGTACAACCGCCGAAACGTTGTAATAAATAAGCCGTCAAAGATGGGGACAATAGCCCAAATAATGTACTGTTGGTTATGCAAATATAAAATAGTGTAGACTATGCTCTTTGGCATTGGTAAGGCAATCTATCGAAAAGAAGGAAAACTCTAAATTCGAAACCATACTGGAGAGGGATAGGCTCCGCCAGACTCTCTTGCCTCACAGCTGCAATAGATGTAGTGCCTCTACGGCTCTAATGGACTACGTGACTCCTGGTTATGATAATAATAATAATAATAATAATAATAATAATAATAATAATGTTTGTTATTTCTACGTAAAAACCATGGCGGATTAGATGTACTGACCGCTTATGTGCTATTATCTAAATTCTGAAACAATTGTTTTCTCTTAACACCATTGTTTCAAAGGACGAAATCTTAAATTACTGCGCTTAGCTGTATCACTGAATCTGCACTCGCAAGGCACACGCTGATGATGGCGACAAAATTTCAATTCGTTCCGAGGTCTTAGGTACTTATTACGCCATTAGCTGTCATAAGCGTTCGTAACGATCGACCTGACAATATCCAGTCTGATTACTTTCTTCTGTAAATAAGTGGACAATATTCAGTGCCCGGTAAATAGTGACTATCAATTCAGAGCGCCTCTTTTGATTTGGTCCAAACTGATGTTCATCTGTTTCCATAGTAACTCTACCTACTGGCCTTTTATTAAGTTCTTAAATGCATACACGAACTGCGCATGCTCATACGCTTGCGTAACATAATCTATACACGCTGTCTGAAAATGTAAGTAGAATTCATAAGTTACTTACTCTGCGTTCAGTTTTGTTTATATTTAAAATTTTCCTCGATAACGGAGAATTTCAATAATGAGAATTGCTTTCAAGGTCCCATTGCTACTGGAAACAATATATTTACTTACCGGTTAAACCTACAAGAGGCGGGAGCCCGTATTGTTTTTTAAATGTTACTACTGCCTGGATAGGACGTGCGGGTTTCGTAACCACATCGGAACAGACAGTAGAATAATTACGAAGAGCTTTAAATTCTCACCTCACAAATACCCTTGGGAAAGGTAGGTATTAACCTCTTCCTTCCCCAACATGATAAACTGGCCTCTCTAGCCATAGATGGCAACCAGTCTAGGAGAATAAAACACTAAACTCAAACACTGTCTTTCCCAAGAAGTTACTGGAAGTCACAACTAATAAATAAACGGAATATGTGAAGAAACAATATCGCATGAACCCTGAAGAGTCATGGATACAAAAAATTGCTTGAGTCATGAGGCAGTTATGAAGTAGATTTTCACATGTTCTCGCTCATTTACAAACTTCTGTCAAATATTGTGACATACTAGCGACAAGACATTTTAATCCAACAGTTTTTTCTCTCACTTCCCGCTTGTGGAATCCACTCCCGTTGCTTTGCTTCCCTGATAACTACAATCTTCAAAAATTTAAATACCACATCAATCGCCATCTTCTATATTCTTGACCCCCGTTCAGCTTTTATTCTTTCGTTTGCTCAACCTATACCCAGTTTTTTTCTCCTACCTTCACTCTATGTAACACACAGCGTGCTACTGGCATTCCAGCCTTGTTTGGAGTGAAATAATTTAAAAAAAATAATAATTGAACTAGAGTTTCTTCTCTTTTCTGCCAGGACATGAGTTAGCACCCAACTGCAAAGTTTATATGAGGACCTGCTAAAATATTCTCAGCCCAATCCTAGTCTACTCTATGTAAGCCACAACTGCGGGTATGAATGACAAATAACTTCATGATTTTCCCGAAGTAGCCCGGAATTTGAACTCGGCTCGCCAATTCCACTTTCTACGCCGATAGCCGTTACAGCTACCCGCACATCCATTGCAAGTCAATTATCTCGGGTTTTATTTTTAAGCCATTGAAATTTGTGTACAGTATTTGTTCTCTCCGGTTTCCGATGAGAGATTTAAAATTTAAATTCCTTTGAAATGTCTATAATTAATTCCCTATTATAAAATACGATTATTAAAATGTTTTCGCCTGAATTTCATTGGCCTACCGATACCCATCTCCATATCCTTGCAATGGCTGAGATATCCTTCATTGAAACCATCGATTTTCAGTAAAAAAAAAGGTGGGGGCTTCAAGGAATACATTTTTTATCAATAATGAATTCTTTAGGTTAGTCCAAACGAGCAGATATAATCATCTTAAGTAATAATAAAATCGTTTAGTCCTCGTCAGACGACCATATATAAATATCGTAAGGAATAATAAAATCTTTGGTACAGAGCCAACGGCCAGATGGACACCTCGTAAGATGTAGACATCGTAAGCAATAATAAAGTCTTTCCTCCAGAGCCGATGATCAGACATAGACATCGTAAGCAATAACAAGGTCTTTCCTCCAGAGCCGATGATCAGATATAGGCAACGGAAGCAATGATAAATTCTTAAGACAAGAGCCGACAACCAGATGTCGACATCGTTAGCAATAATAAATTATTTTGTCCAGAGCCGACGAACAGATTTAGACATCGTAAGCTATAAATTCTGTAGTCCAGAGCCGACGACCAGATGTAGACATGATAAGATGCAGACATGGTAAGATGTAGACATCGTAATCGATAATAAATTCTTTAGGATGACCAGATGTAGATGTCATGTGCAATAATGAATTCTTTGGTCCAGGGCGCGACCCGATGTAGACATCGGTAGTAATATTTTTTTAAAATCCAGATCCGGCAAACAGATGTAGACATCGTAAGCAATAATATATTTTTTAGTCAAGAACCGACAACCAGATGTAGATATCGCAATCTATAATAAAGTCTTTGGTCCAAAGCAGATGACCAGATGTAGACATCGTCAGCAATAATAAATTCTTCAATCCAGAGCCGACGATCAGATGTAGAAATTGTAGGCAATACTAAATTCCGTAATACGGAGCCGACGACCAGATGTAGACATTGTAAGATGCAAACCTCGTAAAAATAATAAATTCTTTAGTCCATAGGCGACGAACAATTCAATATATATATATATATATATATATATATATATATATATATATATATATATATATATATATATATATATATATCTAGTTGCATAATAAATACATCAAGTGTGCTCTTCAGTGATGCACTAACCTCAACGCCGATTTCGGATTTTGCATCATATCGGCTCAAACAGCAACCCCGACAGTTCTTACTGAAATACGTCCGTCAGCCAATGATAAAAGCCTTTTCACTCTCTACTCCTATACACACACAGACATATATATGTGATGTCGTCCCCTAGTCGCAGAGCCAACCGTGTCGTTGTATCCCAGTCTACCACGGCACCAACTGTGACGTCCTACTTTGATTCCCAGTCTGCCTATCCACGTTGTGATTTGATCTAGGCAGAGGAAATCAATCAGTCATCGGGGCCGTACTGCAAACGGAGTCCAACGGGGGTGATACCACAAAAATACGCATAAAAGGCAACAAAATGAAAACTCAAAAGTTCAAAGTATCAAAGAAAAAGGTAACAAACTTTATGTCTAGTTGTTCGATACATAGGACTGCATCTATCTCCCGACCCGTTCTATGGATTGTGACACGTCGTTTTCCGCTAGGCAAGTTTTAACACTTCAAGTCGTCTGCTCTTTAAGAAATTGGTGTTTCGGTGGGTCTTTGGACGAAAGTCAAAAGAAAACTTATTTCGGTGATCTGGATCTAAGTCGCTCTTCAAAATAATTGTTCTTGGTTTGAAGATGTGGGTCCGGAAAATGTGCGGGAATCTGGTCAACCGGAGACTGACTCTGGGAAATGCTGGGACTCGACTCATTTCTGCTCGTTGTGGCTTCGTTTATATGGGCGCCGACCAAAACCGGGGTGGGTTTGTCGGCGCCGGGGGGTTCCTCGATAATTCTAAATACATATCCACCTCTCTGGTTAGGAATTTCCACCTTTTTCCATTTTGGGGAATCTTTCCTCACTCCCACCTTCTCATCATACATCAGAGGGGCGTGAACTGCCCTCCCCACATCTTCGTGGCAACATCTCTTACTCATCCTCCAGATGGGCGGCAACAGCCTCCCTCGTGCATCACGTGATCACCACTCGACCAATGATGTCTTAGTCGGGCGTGGACGAATCTGCGGCTTTGTTTCAAAAAAAAAAATATCTTGCTTAAAGAAAAAATTATCTCTTTTTTTCTTCCCCTTAATGGTTTATCATTTCCCCAGCCGCGAACGGGACAATATGACAATGGCGGTCATAACTCTTGTTCTACACGTGGTTTACGTCAGGTGTTTTATCGCTAATTATCAGAATGTGTGGTCTTCTCGACATGGTCTCAAAAAGGAACATCTCCAAAGTTCCAGTCGGTCTGTCGCCTCGAAGAAAGAAAAAAAAACACACTTATTTTCTTTCGGCACAATTCCTGATAACAAAATTTTATTATCGCAGACCAAGGATGCTCGTGGGTGGTTTTTTTTATTTTTTCATATCTGTCTAAGTCTTTTTGTCTGTTTTTCGTCACTTAACGAAATAACATTTTCATTTGAATTTTTCTTTCTTTCTCTGGCCAGTCGGTCTGTAGTTGATAATAAGATGTCTTCCCGTACCAATAATTTGTTTTCATTGGATAACACGGCCGATGCCAAAACATATCTGATTCTTTCCTTCCTTCCCTTTCTTTTTACTCAGAATTTCCCTGTCATTTTAATGACACTCTTTCGCCATTTGTTAATTATCAAAATATCCTTTTATCCATTGTCTCTTAGCTATGTGTGTGTTCTTGCTTAACACTCACGATTCGGTTCTTAGCCTCTCCTTTTTCTTCTTTTCTTTCTTTTCCCTTTCTGCCTCGTTAAATGGTGCCACAATCCTCCCCTAACCGATTTGTCATTTACCCGTAAATGACACCTAAACCCAAATACACCATTTAACATGCATCATGCATTTGTCCCATGCAATTCTATACTACTTTCCTACATGCAACGTAATGTTCTCTTTCAAGTTCTTCTGTTCTACATGCAATGTAATGTTCTTTTTCATCTTCTTCTGTTCTACATGCAATATAATGTTCTTTTTCTTCTTCTGTTTTACATGCAAGTGTAATGTTCTTTTTCATCTTCTTCTGTTCTACATGCAATGTAATGTTCTTTTTCATCTTCTGTTTTACATGCAAGTGTAATGTTCTTTTTTCAAGTTCTTCTATTCTATATGTAATGTCATGTGTGCGTGTGCCTGTTGGTGCAGATGTGGTTACTATGGCTTGTTCTTCTTGGTCAATGTTTTCCTCTCCGCTGTGGGAGGTTTTTCCGCCGCACGTTGCAGTCTCACGCCAGCCTCCTCCGCTGGTCTTCCTGCAGTTTCTTCGCCGATTCTGTATGAGTAAGGAACACTGCTCGGCGTCTCCCTCTCGAGTTGCTGCATGCGCATTGGATTGTCGTTCGTTAATCTCCTCTTACTCTTAATCTTCCATACTACTATACCCCCGATGGCTATAGCTATGAATGTACCCATCACTATTGACCAACTTATCGCGATCTGCTCATCGTCTTCCCAAGCCATATCTTCATTTCCCAACGTACTTAACTTGTCCCTCAATTGATCCATATCGATCTTTTCTATCGGCTTCATTAGTTCTGGCATTTTATTCAAGGTAACATTGGAGAATCCCTTCACTATTGGCTCCCATAATTCTGTACAATTGACTAAGCCTCTGTCAATCATTTCTATGATTGAATCTTTCTCTTCATATCTTTCTTCTTCCTGGTAATAGGGGGGGGGTAAGGACATAGATATCCCAAATGCCGAACATCCTATGGGTAACTTTAACAGGGATAATGGTGGCCTTACTCTTAATGTGGTAATGCCGTGTTTGCTAATACCTCTACTTGGCAAGTTCTCTTAATTCCCTCTCTCTTCCCTTCAAACAATTCTAGTATGCACATCTTGTGGTTACCAGTTATATAGATAGGGCTTAACGAGGTACAAGTCCCTAGAGCATCATCTCTACACTTTCTAGCTTCTTCAGCTGTTAGCAACATGAAGTTCGTACTCCTTGAATTTAAAGCTATGTATTCCGTTTCCACCTTGTACCTTGCTATCATTCGTGTAGCTACCATCATCATCATCATCATCATCAACCCTTTCATTTTGATCTTTCCTGCAACAAGATTCTCTTGTTTTTATTCTTCACAACCATTCAGTCTTGCTCAATTCATCACTCAATTATTCCATAATTTCTTACTACGTTCAGCTTTTCCCTCCTCTAACTCCTAGCAGACAGAATGGCCCGGATAGGTGTGCGTGGCGCTCACTCCCAAAGGTCGTACTTCATGACACCACTGATGGCCAGTCAGCAATGCCAATAATCTTCTTCCGTCCTTCGTGAGATGCAGTCCGCGACTCCATCCCCTCCATCCACATCCACCACAGTCAGCCAGCAGGCTTTTTTTTTGTTTTTTTTTGGGGGGTGAGCCAGTGTCGTTACCTGTCGACACCGAATGTTTCTATTCTGCACAGCCTTCTTTGTTCTACTGAGATTTGGGGTTCCTCACCCTTCTTGATCTCATCTTCCGAGGTGGTCCCTGCTCAACCTCTAACCTTCCCTCTGTGTTTAATTCCCGTCCAGGAGGTGTTTTGTCCTCTTCTTCCTCCCCTGACTCTTCCTTCTGTTTAGAGTCCTCGCCCCGGACGTCTTTAATACCTCCTGACTCTATGTCTAGATCTCTCCTGTTCCTTAGCTTTTCCTTGAGCTGGGAAAGGGGTATTTGATCCTCTTCCTCCCACTCGCTGGGCCCTTCGTCCTGTTCAGGGTGCCTCCTTTTAGAGCCCTTGGCTGCTTGAGGATCTCCTCGTCTTTCTCTTCCTTTCCTTTGGGCATGGGGGTGCGATGGCGACCTCGCAGGGTCTTCTCTGTAACGATTCAGTCGACGACTGAGCACCGCTGATATCCGCCGAGGGTTCCAACCCCGTCACTCGGATCGCTTCGTCTATCTGGCCAAGTCGATCTATCTCCTCATTTACTTCGGAATCTTCCTCCGTCTCCATTTCTTCCGGCTCAACCAGAGTTACCCTCCTTGTCCTTGTCTTCTTAGTCCTCGGCTCGCTCATTTCCAGGTTAGCTATTTCAGCCTTCTTTAGATCATTGGCATGGACCCTCCTTGCTCGTCCTGCCACTTGATCCCATATTACATATGATACTGGACCTGTCTGCTCTACTATCCGGTAGTACGGTTCCCATCTTTGGTCCAGCTTTCCTTCTCTCTGGTGGATTTTATAGTAGACAGGGTCTCCAACCTTCAATTCTACTACCTTTCTTTCAGCATTCACTCTCTCATTTCTTTTCTTCTGGGCCCTCTTTATTCTTCTTCTGGCCTGAACAAATATTCTATGTTGTTGTTCTAGCAACAGCTGATGATGATCTTCTCCCATATACTTTCTTCGGGGCTTCAATAGATTATCAACAGGCAGGACCACGTCTCTGCCAAACAACGTAAAGTAAGGAGAAAATCTGGAGGTTTCGTTTATCGTAAACCTCACGGCCGCCAGAGCCTGTGTCAAATACAAGGCTCAGTTTCCAGTGTTCTCTCTGACCAGCTTGGCCAATACATCTCCCAAGGTTCTATGAAACCTTTCCACTTTAGCATTTCCTTGGGGGTGATATGGAGATGTTTTTACATGCTCTATATTCAAACCTGTCAGCACTTCTCTCATTATGCTGTTTATATTCTCCGTGCCATTATCTGTTACCAACTGCACAGGGGCGCCATACCTAGGGAAGATTTCATTTATTATCAAACCGGCCACAGTTCTAGCCTTCTTGTCTGGTACTGCAAATGCCTCAGGCCAATTTGTTAGCCAATCGACAAAACTCACTATGTAGTTGTTTCTCTGCGCAGTTTCCCCATATGGTCCTGATACATCCATACTCACTTTCTCGAAGGGGAAGTTCGGCACGTCCGTCTCCTCCAATGGTGCCATCTCCTGCTTTCTGCTCTGCGACTGGCACACTACGCAGCTCCGAACATAGTTAGTGACCTCTCCGTACAATTTGTGCCAATAGTACTTTCTTCCTATTAGATCACATGTCCTATCAATTCCCATGTGACCCAACCTCTCGTGGCACTGTTCCAATACCTCTGGTCTTAAACTTTTGGGCACATACAACTTGGGCTTGACTTCCTCATCCCTGCCTGAGAGATAATACAGCCTTTCCTCTATTATGGCATACTTGGTGGTCTCTACTGCCTTCATCTTTTCTCTCAGGGCAGCTATTTCACTGTCTGCCTGCTCCTTCTCAATTCCTTCTGTCCAGTAGGGATCGGTTATTATCTGTGTGTCCCCTTCTTCGTCCGATTCTAACATAGGGCGATCTTTTAGCTTATTAGAGTTAATTACTCCTATTCTATAGGCTTTATCATCTACTCCCTGCTCTACTTTTACAGATCTTTCTTCCAGTTGTTTCGGTATTCTTGAGAGTAAATCTGCGCACGTGTTTTCCTTCCCTGCCAAATACTCTATCTTACAGTGGTAGCCTCTTAACTTAAGGGCCCACTGTTGAATCTTCTTATTATTTGTCCACTCTGCCTGCAATAGGTACTGCAGAGGTTTGTGGTCTGTTTTTATAGTAAAGACCGCACCATTCAAGTAGTAGTCCAGTTTTTGGAGAGCATACATGATAGCATATGCTTCTCATTCTATTACTGGCCATCTCTGTTGTGTCTCTGAGAGCTTATGAGAGAGAAAGTATATCGGTACTTCCTCTGGTATGCCTGGCACTGGTCCTTCTTTATCGGGACACGGCTAGGTAAGAACTGCTCCTACACACTGCTCACTGGCATCAGTGTATAGTACCATGGGCTTGCTGAGGTCTGGGTACGTCAGCAGTGGGACGGCTGTCAACTGTTCTTTTAACGTATCAAATGCCTGTTGACAATCCTCTGTCCACTTGAACCTAGTGTATTTCTTCGTCAGGGCTACTAGCGTCGGTAGTAACCTATAGCTCCTATAAAACCTCTTACCTGTCTCACCGTCTTAGGTTCTGGCATTTCCCTTATGACTTTCACCTTATCCATGTCGGGTTTAATACCGTCTCCGTTTATAACAAAGCCCAAATATCTAGTCTCCTCCTTCAGAAACTGACACTTTGACAATTTCAATTTTAAGCCGTGTTTTCTTAACCTTCCCAACACTTGTTTTAGATGGAAAAAGTGTTGTTCTACTGTCTCCGAAAATATTGAGATATCGTCCAAATATGCCATGGCAAAGCTCTCGTATCCTCCTAACACTATTGACATCAGCTGTTGGAAGATTCCCGGGGCATTAGCTAAACCGAATGGCATCACCCTGAACTGGAACAGTCCTAGGTGACACGCAAATGCGACCTTCTCCTTGTCAGCCTCATCAAGGGCTACCTGCCAATACCCGAACCTCAAGTCCAACGTAGAGAAGTACTTTGCCTTCCCTAATAATGCCAATATCTCATCTATTAGTGGCAATGGCACCGCCAACGGCTTCGATATAGAATTCAGTTTCCTAAAATCTACACAAAAACGGTGCCCGCCATCTTTCTTACCTACTATTACGATTGGGAAGCTCCAAGGGGAGATCGATCTTTCGATCATCCCAGCTTCCAACATCTCTTCTACTGCCTCTTCTACAAAGGGTCTTTTATGAATAGGTGTCCGGTAGGGTTTTAATTTCACAGGGAGGTGATCTCCTGTGTCGATTTTCATTTTGACTGTGTGGGTCTGGCCCAATTCCTTGTCTGACTGGGCTACCACATCTCGATTATCCCTCAGCAGACCTCCCACCCTGGTTCTAAATTGATCCGGTGCTAATATATCTTCGTCCACTATTCCTTCTGTTTGCTCTACAAGTTTTCTTCGTTCCTCTTCGAATCTCACCGGATTCAGAGTCCGTAGGGTTAGCGCTTTCCCTATCTCTTCCCCTCTCCTAACCTTTATAGTCTTTTGGGCCTGGTTCACCATCATAATGGGCACTAATTCAGCTGCTTCCACCACCGTCTCACACAGAGTTACCTCATTCTCTTCTAGGCCCTTCCCTTCCACAGGGACCAACTGCAGGGGTCCATTTCCTATTTTCTTCCCTGACATTAACCTACCCTTTCCCGACACCGCCGTTCTAGGGGGTAGCTTTACATCTTCCTCCACCACTATTATTATATCTTCTTCCGGTGGGCATCCCAATGGCGTTCTCTCGCCATTCACTATCAGCACAGTGGGGTTGAACTCTATCTGGGCCCTCTGGCTCCGGGGCCAATCTTCTCCCAAGATTGCCTCCGTACACAGGTCGGGGGTTACGTAAAAATTTCGGGTGCTTCTTAATTTCCCAATCCTCACAGGGAGCCTCACCATCCCTTTTATCTTCAAGGGGGCTCCATCTGCTTGCGTGACCTCTATGTCCGCTTCCCGTAACCTACTCTTCCGTTTCACACGCCTGTATGCTTCCTCTCTCAGCAATGACACAGATGCTCCTGTGTCTACCAGAGCTTTCATCGCCTTACCCCCTATCTCTGCTCTACAGGATAACTCCTTCTCTTGCGTTAGCGAAGAGAACACTTGGGCTTTCCTCTTCCTGGGCCCCCACCCTTGGGTCATCCCAGCCATAGGCGCCGGCAGCAATAAATCACCTTCATTATTCTTACGGGAGGAAGTTCTGCGCTTTTCGCACCTGGACGGGCCCGGCTGGACCTCTCCCAGTCTCCCGCGGCTGTTCCTAAGGATACAGCTTCTCTTCAAGTGCCCTGGTCTCCTACAAAACCAGCACCTTCTTGCCGGACAGTTCGCCGCAAAGTGGGCCACCTGACCACATGTCCAACATTTTGCTCTTTTTCTCTTCAACTGGGCTAACCTCTCGTTTACTCCCGGGGGGACCTGTCCTCTACCCAAGCGGCTCGCCCGACCACTGGTCCAAGCTTTTATTTCCCTTCTTTTTAACTGGGCCACCCTCCCTCTTAATTCCGGGGTGGCCCGCTGGCTTTTCCCTGGTCTTGTCTCTTGGGCTCGGCCTTCTTTGTTAATATCGGTGGGGCGCCTTTTCTCAGCCCGCACCACTTGGCCAGGTATCTTTTCTTTCCACACCTGGTGCACCTGTCCTGTTCGAAGTCTGGGGGCAAACCCCACTTCGTCGGACATTCCGCCGCTCTGTGGTCCTCACGCCCACAGGTCCAGCAGACCAGTCCGTATCTACCCGGCGTGGGCTTATAAAATCCATGCCTGGTTAACCATGCCTTTCTATTGGGGTCTTCTTCCCACACCTCAGGCTGATCTACTTCTAGCTTGACCCTCCGATTCCACGCGGGGGGTCTTCCGCCTTTCCCCCTTTTTCCGACCTCTTGACTTAGTATCCGGTTCCTTCCACACCTTTTTACCTTTTCCCATATGCGATGGCTCTCCTTGGCCAGTTCTATTGCTGCCGATAGTCTCACCGGCCCCTCTTTCAGCACGTCGTGACGAACACGCTCGTCACTTAGGGCCTCCACATGCAGGTCTGCTAACTGGGCCTGCATGACCGCATTGTCTTTAACCACTTCTGGGAAGGCCAATGATGACAGCTTCCCCGCTCGGGCCCCCAATTCTCCAGGGGTTTCGTCCCGCAGCTGTGTCAGCTTTAAGAGTGCCCTCATGGCCTCTATAGCCGTGCCCTCGTCGGCGAATTCCTTGGTCAATAGTTCCTTTAATCTTTCCCAAGACAAGTGGGGTTGACTCTCCAAGAGCTCCTTCATAAACTCAGAGGCTTTCCCCTTTGTGGCATCATATGCCAGATACAGGGTCTCCTGATCTGTGAGTTCATATATAATTCGGCTCTTCTCCAGGAATGCCAGCCAGTTTTTGAAATCTTTCCCACTGCCGTCAAATGCTGGGACCCTCGGTCCACCCAACAACTTTCTCAGGTCAGCTGACAACCCTTGTCTAACTCCCTCTTCATCCCCCACTGCTCTATCTGAATCATGGTCCGACATATTTAAAGAGAAAGACAATCTACGCAGCAACAATCGAGGTTGGGAAATCAAGCAAAGTGTCCTACCTTACAGACGATTCTGTTCTCGTTCCTCTCGGTCCCGGGTCGTTTTGAGTCCTATTCGAAATTTCTCAGCAACAGTGGTCGATCCAGGATCCTGTCCTGCTGTCACGGTACTAATTGTGGTAGTGGCTGTTCCAGGGTCCTATCCTGGTCACGGCACCAGTTGTGACGTCGTCCCCTGGTCGCAGCGCCAACCGTGTCGTTGTATCCCAGTCTACCACAGCACCAACTGTGACGTCCTACTTTGATTCCCAGTCTGCCTACCCACGTTGTGATTTGATCTAGGCAGAGGAAATCAATCAGTCATCGGGGCCGTACTGCAAACCGAGTCCAACGGGGGTGATAGCACAAAAATACGCATAAAAGGCAATAAAATGAAAACTCAAAAGTTCAAAGTATCAAAGAAAAAGGTAACAAACTTTATGTCTAGTTGTTCGATACATAGGACTGCATCTATCTCCCGACCCGTTCTATGGATTGTGACACGTCGTTTTCCGCTAGGCAAGTTTTAACACTTCAAGTCGTCTGCTCTTTAAGAAATTGGTGTTTCGGTGGGTCTTTGGACGAAAATCAAAAGAAAAAACTTCTTTCGGTGATCTGGATCTAAGTCGCTTTTCAAAATAATTGTTCTTGGTTTGAAGATGTGGGTCCGGAAAATGTGCGGGAATCTGGTCAGCTATCTGCGAGGCTTATCTCAACCAGAGACTGACTCTGGGAAATGCTGGGACTCGACTCATTTCTGCTCGTTGTGGCTTCGTTTATATGGGCGCCGACCAAAACCGGGGTGAGTTTGTCGGCACTGGGGGGTTCCTCGATAATTCTAAATACATATCCACCTCTCTGGTTAGGAATTTCCACCTTTTTCCATTTTTGGCAACCTTTCCTCACTCCCACCTTCTCATCATACTTCAGCGGGGCGTGAACTGCCCTCCCCACATCTTCGTGGCAACATCTCTTACTCATCCTCCAGATGGGCGGCAACAGCCTCCCTCGTGCATCACGTGATCACCACTCGACCAATGATGTCTTAGTCGGGCGTGGACGAATCTGCGGCTTTGTTTCAAAAAAAAAAATATCTTGCTTAAAGAGAAAATTATCTCTTTTTTCTTTCCTTTTTCTTCCCCTTAATGGTTTATCATTTCTCCAGCCGCGAACGGGACAATATGACAATGGCGGTTATAACTCTTGTTCTACACGTGGTTTACGTCAGGTGTTTTATCGCTAATTATCAGAATGTGTGGTCTTCTCGACATGGTCTCAAAAAGGAACATCTCCAAAGTTCCAGTCGGTCTGTCGCCTCGAAGAAAGAAAAAAAAAAACACACTTATTTTCTTTCGGCACAATTCCTGATAACAAAATTTTATTATCGCAGGCCAAGGATGCTCGTGGGTGTTTTTTTTAATTTTTCATATCTGTCTAAGTCTTTTTTTCTGTTTTTCGTCACTTAACGAAATAACATTTTCATTTGAATTTTTCTTTCTTTCTCTGGCCAGTCGGTCTGTAGTTGATAATAAGATGTCTTCCCGTACCAATAATTTGTTTTCATTGGATAACACGGCCGATGCCAAAACATATCTGATTCTTTCCTTCCTTCCCTTTCTTTTTACTCAGAATTTCCCTGTCATTGTAATGACACTCTTACGCCATTTGTTACTCATCAAAATATCCTTTTATCCATTGTCTCTTAGCTGTGTGTGTGTTCTTGCTTAACACTCACGATTCGGTTCTTAGCCTCTCCTTTTTCTTCTTTTCTTTCTTTTCCCTTTCTGCCTCGTTAAATGGTGCCACATATATATATATATATATATATATATATATATATATATATATTATAATAAAAAGAAAAAACAGTAAAATATATAATCCGGTGTACTTATTGATATTTTTTATTTTTACAAAACAGTCCTGAATGTAAATTTACAGAGCGTAAATATTATAAATTAACTAATTTAAAATATGGTTTCTTCAGCCATATAAAAAAGAGCATTCAGAAAAATTTAAACTCAGTATCTCCTCTCCTTCATAGGTAATTGCACCAACGTAAAAATCACTATATCTGATTAATTCTAAACGACGAAAATCGTAACATGAAAAAAGTTCCACTCATACTGATTTTCCTAATACATATACATATGTGTGTGTGTGTTTGCTTGTCTGTTTGTTTGTTTGTTTGTGCATATATTAATGTAGCAACCTTTGTCCTAAACATATTTTGTTAAATATGGCAGACAAGGAACATTTTATGAATTTTTTATTTAGTTTTTCCAGTGTTTTTACATTTTTTTCCGTTTGGTGCAGAAATAATTCGCTATACAAAAAATCATTTAAGACCATATTTCTGCTGTAAATTCCGAAAAATGCGTAAATATAATTCTTAAATTATGGTACCGAAAATGGAAAACTGCAAACCTTTTAGTTAATAATAAAAATAAACCCATCAAATCTAAACTGGCGATGACCAATATAGTGTATCAATTTCACATATTTTTTAATCCTCTCTAAGTTTGCGGCTTACATAAGCCATTATCAAAGATGACAATTACTTGTACAATATATTATGCAATACACAGACAAGACAGTGATGATAGTCTGTTTCTGTTTACATGGATGATTTCCTAGCAACGATAAACACGTGCATATAAGACGCTAGAAACGAAAATCGCACCGCAGCACATGACGTCACACATGACCACGTGAGAGCGAATTCGAGAAGTATTAAGTATGGGGAGCCGAGGGTATAAACCAATGGCTTCTGTTACCAATTATAGACATTTAAGGCTATTCAATATGTATCAATATTGTGATTTTCTTTCTTCGTTTAATGATAATGTTATTAAGATTATCAGACGTTATGAAAAGAATTTACATAAAATAAATAGACAAAACTTGTCTATATTAATTAATGAAACATGTATGAATGAAAAAATGCTGCCTAAATACACACTATATATATATATATATATGTGTGTGTGTGTGTGTGTGTGTGTGTGTACCATATACCGCAATTAACGCACCGCTCTTCATTAAGGAATCGAGCACTGTTGGCTACCAGCCTTTGTGTACATCTGTATACAGTACGTTAGAATTTCCCTTTCTCTCTGTCGTGCGCCGACAGCTATGGGGTAGGATCTCCGACTAATGCCAAATCGGTCTGTTTTCGACCCCGACTTGAAGCAATCGGATGTCTATCCGCACTAATGAGCTGTGATACAGCGAAACGGACTTGTATGTGGATGACTATATATTTGACACATATCATTAAATGATGACATAAGGATGTGTTTTGACCCATTTTCAATATACGTTGACTTTGTAAGAGTAGGTATAATCAAATTAACTATTGTTTATTATAACTTTTTCTGAAGAAGTTCGGCGATCATGGTTCTCCAAAACTGTCTATCTTGTGCTCTGTCTTTTCTCCCACTGCCTGTAGAAACACTGAATTTAAATTTTCGGAAATAACAAGGCAGACTGAGCTGCGTAGACTTGTTGGGAACAC
Source organism: Acanthosepion lycidas (assembly GCA_963932145.1). NCBI lineage: Eukaryota > Metazoa > Mollusca > Cephalopoda > Sepiida > Sepiidae > Acanthosepion > Acanthosepion lycidas. The sequence goes on from OZ010598.1 coordinate 19,305,439, forward strand.
TTTAAATTCAAAAATACGTAAATAACTTGGTAGGCACGCTCTAAATTCAAACCGGTGTAAGAAAAAAAGACAAAAAGCTGCTCACCCTTAGTACCAACACTCTAAATTCAAGCCCCTGTAAATTTTTGCTGTAAATAATGAAGCAGATTGAGTTGCTTAGCCTTGGTAGCAACACTCTGAATTCAAAACTTCGTAAATAACAAAGCAGAGTGAGTCTGAATTATAAACCCTATAAACAAAAAGGTAAACTGAGCTACTTAGCCTTGGTAGGAACACACTACATACAAACCACCGTATAAAACATAGCAAACTAGGTTGCTTAGCCTTGGTAGGAAAACTCCAAATTCAAACCTCCGCTAACAACAAGGCGGACTAGGCTGCTTAGCCTTGTTAGGAAGACTTTAAATACAAACATCTGTAAATGCTTAGTCTTGGTAGGAACACGGTGAATTCAAACCTCCGTAAATAACAGGGCAGACTGAGCTACATAGCCTTGATAGTCAACCCACCTGAAGTATCTCGCCCTAGACATATTCACAGCTGCTACAGATGCAGTACATACAGTAAATCAATGACCCTAATGGGTTAAGGGAGTCGTGTTTTAATACTATCATCGAAGCTTACACCACATAATCATTATCATCATCATAACTAGAGTTCTTTGAATTAAGTTCTTTGAAGCTTAACCGGATTGATCTTGCTGCCAAGTTCTTTGGTCCGACCGCGAGAGAAGAGAAACAGAGACAAAAAAGAAGGGAAAAAGACGTTGAAGAGAAAGAGAGATGTAAAGCAGAAGTCAAAAGAGAAAAGGAGAGAGATATTTAAAAAGGAAAGCCAGAAAATATGCCATCGCATTCACCACCACCCGTCTGAACAAACGAACATATTCGTTTCCTCGCGCCACCGTATCGCTCTTGTCTGTCCTGGGAATAGCCGACGTTATTTTACGTCTCTCCAAATGAGAGACATCACGAAGTGGTGATTACATTAATGCAATCTAGAACTACTTACTGGGCGCAGTAATGGTAGGAATGGGCGCTATTGACTCATTGATAACAACTATCGTATAACCTTCCGCGGACGAAGATAACCCCGCGAGGACAGTTCGATCTGCACATTTCGGTGGAGATATAATTGGACGGTGTGCAGCACGATGTTCTTGGCCAGAAAAAAAGATGATGTTATTGTCAGATAAAGTCATTTTGTATATATTTACGAGTAGAATAATGTTGTAGGCTATAAAGCATTCGGTCTTCTAAATGATTCTACTTCGGACGGGAAAACGTTTGTGAACGACTTACAGATATTGTACAGGGGTTATGAGGAAATAAACATGGAATGATGCAGTTTAGGAGTGTGTGTGTTCGTCTCAGACTAGTAGATTACTCCATACACTCACACACACATACACGCACGCACGCACGCACGCATATGTGGGTGTGTGCATGTATATATATATATATATATATATATATATATATATATATATATATATATATGTGTGTGTGTGTGTGTGTGTGTGTGTATCTATCTCTCTATCTATGTATATGCATACACACACACACAAATATATATATATGGGTGTGTGGATGTATATATACATATCTGTGTGTGTGTGTGTATGTGTGTGTGCATAGATAGATAGATAGATAGAGAGATAGATAGATAGATAGATAGATAGATAGATAGATAGATGCATGTATTTGCTTTGTAAGATTAAGTTGGGGACAAAAGTGTGTTTCTGTGGGAGGAAAAAAAAAAGATGAAATTTACATTCACAAAGGAAATGGTTTTTTTTCACCAGAAGTGCTTCCATACCAAACAGGCAAAATGAACGCGCGAAAAAGGAAAGCACGCTTCTGTCGGCAGAAATAAAAGGATAGTGTCTTTTAATAATTTCTAAGTTTAAACCTGCCTGGTATAAGGCTACGGTAATAGAGCAACCAATAAGGAATAAAGTTTTATATATATATATATATATATATATATATATATATATATATATATATAAGTTTCTAAATAATAAAAATCTATTAAACAATAAACATGAGCTAACGGTTTTTTTCCCGACATCATCAAATTTTGCATTGAATAATTAGCATAAAAACAAACAAATAATAAAATAATTTTTAAAATCCATAGTCCTAATAAATAGTTTAAATACCCTACAAAAAAAGATAACCCTTTATGAAGTTGTCAAAAAACAAATGTTACGGGAGTTTTTTTATATACACAAAACCCTTTCAGAAAAAAATAAAATAAAAAAATAAATAAATCTCCATAGACTCGGCGAAATCATCTTCCATTTTAAATTTAGACACCCCAACCTTACCCTGACTTGACATCTATGAATGTAACTCTATACTGATACAAATTATTAACACCCTACACCCCTTTCTATTTAAACAATCGCTCTAGCCGTTACCATGGAAATTTTGATTTCAATAATGAATATGCTATTAAAACACGTAAATTTCAGAAATTATTTATTCAAAAAAATATTTCGCTTGAAGATGGAACAGAGCTTACTTTAATTCAATTTAATTCAAATAATTATATTGAAGTTTTCGGCTCTTGTTTTGAAACATGAGAACTCTTAAGTAGCGTGTTGGATTCATATTTTTAAATAAATAATTATATTTATGCTTTACTTTTGTACGAGCACTATTTTTTAAAAATAATAACAAAAATACTAAAGAACTTTGGATTATTTACCTAACGTGTTCTTTCCTATTTTCTATATATTTTCACACACCCACCCACACACACACACACACACACACACACACACACATATATATATATATATATATATATATATAAGTTGTTACGATGTTTGAATCTCCTTAGATTAGCGTTTGCTCTAAATGAAATTTTGGCTTTTCGATTAAAACTTAAAATAAATAATACATATGTAGATTTTCCTATTTCTTCTTTAAATAATTTTGTAATATTTTAAACTTAAGATAGGTTAAATTTAAAATTCTAAAATTGGTAATTTTTATTTTTAATTTTACAGTAAAATTTAGAATTAATCAGAATGATTTCTATTTTAGCGTAACATTAACATTAAGACATCAATAATTATAACCAAAGTTTGTTGTCAACTTTTTTGAATTCTCATATTCTTGTATTTTGATTGCTCATTGTAGCTTATGTAACAGCGTTTGATTTCAACCTTTTAAAATCCTTTCTTCTACATTCAACATCACCACTTGAGAAGACACCAGAAGTGTTGAAATAAAATGGTTATTTTTGTAGTCATGTTATAACATGTTTATATTATAATTTTTGAATATATATATATATATATATATATATATATATATATATATATATATATATATATATATGTTTCGTTAAAGATGACTAACAAAGTACTACAATTAAGCCTTTTACTTAAGTTTTTTTTGTGTACGAACAAGTGTTTTCTTTTCTGGACACAAAGTGTGTAAAAACTGTTCAAACGTTTTGCATTTCCGAGCGCTTTCGTCTATACTTTTAATGGATGATTTTATTTTTAATTTTTAACTGAATGTATGGGTTATGTATCTGTATCTACAGTTATTTTACAAAAGCGGTCAGCATACTGGTGCCATGTTCGTAGTTAATGTTATTGAGTGTTGGCTTTTTCTTTTTATTATTAGGGATTCCATTATTTTTCATCTTTTTTTACATGGTGATGAGGTTATTATGCCTGTATTTTCTACTAATATATTTCGGATGGAGTCTGGTATGTTTGTGTGTATGTTTTAAAGGGTCATAATGTGCTGCGGTCGGATAGATGTAATGTAAGTCGTCTGGATAGGCATGTAGTAGTCTGACCAATGTAATTATTTATGAGTTTGGTTTGATCAGGGACACGGTCCTTTAAAGGGCATTTGAACTCGTAATTACTTAACTATTACAAAAGATTTTAAATAGCTAAACCTATCCTCAAAAGTAACAACGCGCCTACAAAATCAAAACTCCAAGGAACCAACATTAACAAGTTCATGCTACTGTAAATCGTGTGGTATGTATGGATGGATGTAAGTGATAAAAAGTGGGTCAAACTTGCAAATAGAACGAAGCTGAACAGAGTTAAATATGTTACTGTACGTCGTATGTTACAAGTGATAAGAATGTGTATAAAACCGGGGAATGAAACGAAACTGAACAGTGTAAAACATGTTGCTATAAGTCGTATTTTATGTATGGCTGTATGTAAGTGCTAAAAAGTGAGTCAAACTCGTAAATGGGGCGAAATTGAACAGGGTAAAACATGTTACTGTAAATCCTGTAAGTACTTCAAAAGTGTGTAAAACTAACAAATGAAATATGTTACTACAAGTCGTCTTTTATGTATGGATGTATGTAAGTTCTAAAAATTGGCAGAACTGGCAAAGAGAATGAAAATGAACAGCAAATTGTATATATTATTATGTGATTTTACGTTAATGTGTATAAGTGAATGTCTATGATTGTCTGCGTCGGTTACTGTTAGTAACTGTATGACAAACTGAATGGTTCCTATTGTGTGTATGGTTGTATGTGAGTGACTATGAATCTATGATTGTGTGTAAATGGCTGTGTGTTATGCAAATCTCTGAGTTCACTAGGGTACCTGATTCTATGGAGCTGATGCTTTTGTTAGAATCTGCGAGCGTATATACGTGGGATCAGAAATCAAGTTTATATGGGTGTCTGTACGCAAGATATTTTTGTGTTTGATAGATACGAAAATAGTCTGTTCATTTCTGGTGGAAGAAGAAGAAGAAGAAGAAGAAGAAGAAGAAGAAGAAGAAGAAGAAGGAGGAGGAAGAGGAGGAGCCGTGTGTTTATGTCTGATAATGTACCGAAAGGCAGGGAAGAAAAATGTGTGTGTCTGGTGTAAGTAGCAGACAGACAAAAAACGAGATAACTGGTGATATATAGAAAAAGAAAAGGAAGTAGAAATACTTTTGGGTGGGGGTAAGAAAAAGAGGCCTGTGTATGGTGATATATTATAATGAGAAACAATGTCATCGCAAGTATGTCCAGGCCACTAGAAAGAAAACAAATGATGTGGTATGGATAAGATATGAGAAAGTGGCATCCAACGCGATCTTCTACGGCTGTAACCCGTCTGCCTCAAGGACGATATCTTGAGCATTCCGAAATGCTCTTTTGTACATTGCTGTTGTAATGTGGGGTATATTCAAGCCAATATTTCCTTTCAATAAAGCTTGATCCAGTCAGGCCATTCTCCGATCTCTTTTAAAAACAAAGAGTTTCCATCCACAGAAATTGCACACATTGGAGATTTTCCTTTTTCTAACCATTCACAAACATAGATAGATAGATAGATAGATAGATAGATCAGTAGAAAAAAAGAAATCAACACTGCATCCTTAGATTATCGATTAAGGCACAACTGATTCGCCATACGGTCTTGATTTCTATGCCTAGACAGTTGTATATATATATATATATATAGGCAAAATATTTTCATTCAAGTATGTTTGGTTGAATAATCTAGACACAGTGTCATTGGTAGTTGCGGATTTTTTGTAAATGCGCATGCACGCCCTCCGTTATAGTCAATTTACATCAAAGATTTAAGGGAGGTAACTTAGTTTAATTTTTTCTTATTAATGTTTTAAAAATACTCACCCAGTAATTTTTTCGAAAAAATTAACATTTTTTTACAATTTGTGCATATCAAAAAATTTTTATAGACATTTTAAAATATTATTGCTATACTCATAATTAATTTTATTTAGTGTTAGTTCCATTTTTTATATTTATCGCTTCGAGAATTTGAAGTTATTTTTATTTTCGTGGTGGAGTATACTCGTATTTTAGATTAATATTTCTCTAAACCGTGAATGTGGACAAGAATGTTATTTTAAATGTTGTGCAATAGAACTTGAATCTAACATATGTAAAGTAAGCTTTCTTGATAGCGTCGTCGCGAAACCAACATATATATTTACGTTATTTGTCAGAGATACAATCTCTTAAAGGCGCGTGTATGCGCATTTATAAAAAAGAATCCACAGCTACCAATGACACTAATTTTTGTGTTAGCAATTCACCCGTAAAGATGATCTTGGATGAGATTGAAAGTACTTTGCAAAATAAAAGAAATAACAAAAACTACGGAGTCTTTCTTAATCAATTTTGTAAAAGCACAGGGAATATGATCAGGGAATTTGAGAGGTTTAAAATTAAAATAAATAGACTTAATATGTCAAGATTATTCAAGCAAACATACTTGAATATATATATATATATATATATATATATATATATATATATATATATATATATATATATCATTTGTTACATACGGACAAATAAGTAATCACTACAAAGATGAATATTTGCTTCGATGCTTAAACCTATATATATATATATATATATATATATATATATATATATATATATATAATTGAACATAGAAGTCAGCACTTAGAGGCGACAGTCTGTTTCATGCTATATGCAATCGTCAGGCCACATATGCTGTTATTTTTCTCGGCTAAGAACCAATGTCCCTTAAACGGAAATTGTTTACAAAACAACGTAATATACCAAGCCACGATAAAATCACCAGATAATGAAGAAAAAGTATACATAGGAGTAACTGAAGGACCCTGGAAACAGAAATTATACACACAAAACATCTTTCACAAATAGTAAATATGCGAACAGTACAATGCTTTCTAATTATATCTGGGAAATTAAAAACAAAACGCACATCACACCAAAAATATCTTGGAAGATAAGGAAAAAATCATCAGCCTACAACAACCAATCGAAAACTTGCAAACTTTGCTAGGAGGAAAAAATAGCTATCATTACTTTCCCCGACCAAAATAAATTATTAAACAAAAGATCCGAGCTCATCTCAAAATGCAGACATGAAAATAAATTTTTACTACGTAACCTAAAAAATGAAAAACGGAAAAAATAAATCAAATAAATATACTAATAAACAAAATAACAATAAAAAAAATAGAAATAAAACATACTATGTTACTTAAAAATCGAAAACTGAAAAGAGAAAGTATAATAAATTGACCTAAATTCATCCAAGTAAATAAATAAACAAACAAATCCCAAATAAAGATAATCAATTAAAAACTGTTCCCGCCAAAATAATACTTAGAATGAACTACAACAATCAACCCTAAAATTGAACAAATAGCTTTAATTAAATTCTCAAAACAAAACAAAACTGTTAAATAACTGATATAAACAAATTTTTACTACGTTAATAAATAAATAAAATAAGAAACAAAAAAATAAAAAATAAAAACAAGCAATATAATTTGACCCAAATAAATAAACAAACGACTTCTGGTAAAATAACCGCTATAATAGAATACCCACAATGCACCACTAACCCGTATATATATAAATAGCCGAGAAAAATAATAGCATATGTAGCCTGACGATTGCATATAGCATGAAACAGACTGTTGCCTCTAAGTGTTGACTTCTATGTTCACTTTTATATTTGCACACGCTCTATCTCTGATATTGAGCACTTTATTCCATAAATATCGCACACCTTAAGACTATATTTCTTTATATATATATATATATATATATATATATATATATATATATATATATATATATATATATTCAGTTATAACTAAAAAATATACGTGTAAAAAGACAGTATGAATAAAGACTAAAGAATAAAGGAAAACTTATCTCAGCCGATGCGTTTCGTCCTGTGATGGACTTTATTAAGGCAAATGTATTTCATTTTGCAACAAGTATTTGTAAACAAAAGTAAAAAAAAGTTATTTTTTCAAAAAGAAACGCTCATCAATATTCCTCCGGCTAACTGACAAATCTAGGGAAACCATGGCGCATTTTATGTGATTTAATTTAATGTCTAATAAAAAAAAGTGGTTAAATGATGTTTTTGTCTTCTTTGATGTAATTTATATTCATATTATTTTAGTATATTTTTATTTTTCAGTTTTTAATATTATTTCTATTTTTAAACAACAGAGGAAAACGGTGCATAACCTATCTAAAGAACTTGCGTAAACAAATGACAGAATATGGTTTACAATTGATATCAAAATTTACTAAAAGCTACAGAGAACAGGGAATTCTGATCGCCAATGTCCTGAAGAGAGATGGTACATAAAAGAAGATATTTATTGGTGAAGAGTGCTCACTATCAGAGATATAGCATTTATAGATATAAATATTTCAATGGAATGTTTAGGCCCAATCTTTTTAGTTTGAGGGCTTCATTCAAGCATGAAAGTGACAGTCACCATACAGTGATGATTCCTATGTCCACACTATTAGATATATAAGTACATTTTTTTCAAATATCAATTGGTACGAATGTATTTTATGGTGTTTCATTTTTGTTGTTTTTGGTTGTTTTTCGTCAAATATTCACCCAGTATAAGACTTAAGAGCCAATCAAGGTAGAGGGTTACTAAATGAGGGTTTTTTATATATGTAAGTAATGATTATATTGTTCTTTTGAAAATTTGCTATGGAAATAACGACAGAATAGCGACAGGCTTGCAACGTTTCAGCTGTGGGGAAAGAGGCTGCAGGGTTGAAAATAATTTACCGCTCGCAAGACCGAGTAAATTATTTTAAATTCTGGCAAGCCTGAATTGAGAGAATTATGCTGCACCAGCCCAAATACTCCAATTTTGGTAAATGAAGTATTGATATCGTATCTGGACTGGAGTTGTCCATTCCTCACTTGCCTGCGTTGATAGGCATCTATATTGACTTATTCTCCACCCTACAACCCTTTTCCCACAAACGAAATATCGTGAGCCTCTCGCTGCTCTATCGTTATTTTCACAAATATGTGTTCTGATAAGATTTTTTTTCCTTTTTAATGCAAACGTTACTGAAAGAATTGTGCTTTTTTGTGTATAATGTTGCGCCCAAGTATTAGACATTAATTATTTTTTTATTTAACATCTTTTACATAAAAACCAGAAAAATCCGTTTCTCCAGAGGACACTCGCCATCGCCATAAAAGGGTTTGTTTTGTGGTAAATTTTATGTAAATGATAGTTCTCACCAGGCCGGTGAACATCTGCTGTTTCAAGAATTCACATTTCAAAAAAGATGATTGACAATCTGGCTTCTTCTACTCTTTCGTAAGTTGGCTATTTTTGTGGTTATTAGGGAATCTATAGAACTTGCAAGGCTGGTAAATGACGTCAATTCGTTGCTCATTTGGACAGCTTCACCTTAACGGTTAGAAACAAACGAGAAAAGGAAAACAGGTGATAAGTTTTGAAATAATTGAAACGAGAAAGAAAGAAAGAAAGAAAGAAAGAAAGAAAGAAAGACATTTAAAAAGAGAGAGATGACGAGAGATAGGAAGAGATGTTGAAAAAGTCAAAAGAAAGAAAGAAAGAAAGAAAGAAAGAAAGAAAGAAAGAAAGAAAGAAAGAAAGAAAAAGAAAAAGAAAAAATTTAACGAGCGAGAGAGGTGGTGGTAAGAAATAGGAAAATGAGGTGATGAAAAAGTTCATAAAAAACGTATAAGGGAAAATATTCCAAGAAAGAAAAAAATGATGATTAAACAAAATTGAAAAAAAAAATGAAGGTGGGAAAAAGAAGCATTTGCGTTGAAGAAAGAAAGAAAGAAAGAAAATTAACGGGAGAGTCAGTGAGAGAAAAGGCGACGAGAGATAAAAAAAGAGGATGTTGAAGAAGTCCGTAGAAAAATAGAAACGTGTAAGTGAAAATAAGAAAGAAAGAAAGAAAGAAAGAAAGAAAGGGATATACATGACGAGATATGGAAAAAAGAATATTGAAATCATCCAAAAGATGGAAAATAGTGAGAAAGGCAAAGAAAGAGAAAAGGCAAAGAATTGGAAAGAAAGAAGAAACGGATAACGTGAGCCAATGATTATTGATAATTCAGTGTAAGTGAAAATGTCCATCCCGGCCTGTGGGGCCCAATCGGCTGCAATGTCCGACATGGGCAACATTAATGTATAAGCTATTTGATGGAACACAGACCGACATAGATATGCTCGTTTTATTGAAGAGATATTACTGAGCAGTAATCGTCAAATACTCTTTATAGGCACGAACTAACGTGGATAAATCTACACAACCTACCAAGGCCTGTGTATTTTAACCCCAATTTAAAGTACACTATTTCAACAGTGAACTTATTTGGCTTAGTGGTCACAGTTCTGAATTAAAGCCCGAGAGAGCTGTTAAAGGCTTATATAATTTTACATAGTCTGGTATAAGGTCATTAATCCAAAATGAACAGGATTAGTTTCAATCAATGGTAATGGTAATATTAGTCGTTTCCTTATAAGGAAAGATTTAGCATTAATTGATCGAGCAGCCGATATTGCTGTCGGTTGAAATTTATAAAATCTTTCTCTTAAAACAATTTTCCGTGAAAATAGGTTTCTCAAGTCCAGTAGCTGTTATTGTTCTTTCCAGTATTGATGGGGGTTTCCTCCCTAACCTTTTGTTTGAAGTAGTGTGGAATGTCAGCATCTTGATTATGTCAATGTTTTCTCTTCGAGCTACGTGTACTACGCATTTTAGTTGCTGCTACTGTTGAAAGTTCTCAAGTGATGTGGTTTCTGTTATTTGGTATAGTTCTTCGTTTGTGATTCTGTAGGGCCAGTCCACAAGGTTCGAAGAAGTATGGTCGTCACTAAGAGCTATAGGCTTCTCCGCTGGAAGCCATTTTTAAACCATTGAACTGAGAAAGAGATTTTATGCAGCTGTCAATTTAGATATTATAAGAATAGTAATAATTATACCAGAATAATGGGAGAGGAAAATGTGTTATGGTTAATATATAACTTAGTCTGACACAAGGCAAACAGTTTTATATTATGATCAGCCTACCACATTTTTAAACTTTTATGCCACATCTCAAATCTAAGTGATAAAGCCAGCGCAAAATTATCCAGGCACTAGTTATATTAGACTTGCTTATCATATATAGAATGAAAACTGGTCACGTGCCCCATTAAAGATTGTACGGACAACACGTGTACTGCAGTACGAATGTGTGCCTATGGTAAGATAATCTTAAGGAGCCAGTCCCTCTTCGGTCTGGTTTTGAATTTAAAATTTCCCAAATAAGTAATATTATGCCCGAATAGACATCACGCTCAAATTTCGCTCTTAGCCTTCAAAGGGTGGTGTAGAGTTGATTTGGAGTTATTCCTTGCCTCCCGATACTAAAGGATATGACCTCACACCTTATACAGTATTGTAAGCGTGAGAGAATGCAAAAGAGATGAATATATAAACAACGGCCTCGGAGATGGTTTGGGCATTCTCTCACACATCTCAGGCAGAATGTAAGGTCCATGTATCAAACCCAGAATAAATAAAATGCTAATTAATGAAAATTTAAGTCACGTGTTATCACTTTATCGGAACTCTCACTTTATTATTCTGAAGAATACAAATTGTAGCAGAATTATAAGTGGGATTCTCGTTGCTCTTGCGTTCTCAGTGATTTATATAAAATATAGTGGTCTTAGACAGAGCCTCTATTGTAGAAATTCTTTAAAATAGTATCTTACCATTCGTTCGGTGTACTTTTCGGGTTTACTTATCAGAAGTTCTGAGAATAAGTTGTTACCATTAGTGGATGACTAGAAATGCTAGAAAATAGTCGAGCCAAAAAAACAACATAAGTGTAGTGAAAATTGCGTTGAAGCATGAAACGGTGTGACACCACTTAGCGTCAATGCCCATTTTTATATTATATTATATATATTAGAGAGAATATTTTCTGCCTAGCATCAAGATGGCTGATGCTGAACACTCTACGCCTTCTTGGCCTCACGGTCTCCACTGAGATGAAGTAGAGTGACTACATCGATTCAATTGCTACATCTGCTACAAGGAAGGTTGGTTCCCTGTGTCGTCCCAAAAAGATTTTCTCGTCAGAATCCATTATGCACAGTTATAAATCTATAACTCGTCCTTGCATTGAATACCATTACCATATCTGGTTTGGTGCTCCTATTGTGCATCTCGGGATTCTTAAGAAAATCTAGAGATGGGTCTGCAATACAATCGGTCCTGATCTGGCATTTCATCTTCAGTCACTTTTCCACCGACATGACATGGTTTCCCTCTACTGGGTCTGCAAATATTTTCATGGCAGCTGCTCTGACGAGCTCTTTTTTCTTGTGTCCCGATTACATGAATTTAAGCGTACTACTAGATTGGCAATTAGGTCTCACCATTCTACTGTCGAACTAACCAGAACTAACCAGATGCAACCGATACTTCTACCTCAACAGTTTCGTTTCTCGTGTTCCGCACCTGTGGAACTCCTTTCCGATTTCTTGCTTCCATGATAACCACAATCTTCAAAAATTTAAATGCAGCTTCAATCACCATTTTCTGTCTTCCTGAAGCCTATTACTTTTTCCCTTTTCTTCAATCCTTCTCAATATATATATATATATATATATATATATCAGGTCATCAGGGTAGCTTGATATTCGGTTGCCTCAAGTTTAGATCTAATTGATTTGGTATCAACTAGTATATTGATATAAATTGATTTGATATCAGTCGGAGATTTTACCCCTAAGCCATTGACGCACGGCAGGGATGAAGGGGAATTTAGAGGTATTTATTTTTAGGCAAAGACGCTAGTCACCGGAGAACTCGATTCGTCTTAATGAAGAGTCTTGCATCAGCAGCAGTCATAGTCACTGTTTACAAATTCACTTTTCCCCTGAAGAGCTCAACCGAAATATTTTTTCAGGAGGGGAGCGATTAATAGAAGTAAAATTTGTCACATAACTGATTGATGTTATATTCAGCACTTCAACTCTAGAGTTTCATAGACGAAACATTTTGTACTCGTTCCACCCACTCAGAAACGCCAGAGACGAGGTTCTGAATATAAAATCAATCAGCTAAGTGACACATTTTATTTGTATTAATCCTATTAATGATCTATCTCTGATATCGAACACTTTATTGCAAAAACTGCTTATCTTAAATGTCTTTTCTTCAGATTCTGATGACTGACAGCATTTCTGATTTTACAATATCTTTGTTATATATATATATATATATATATATATATATATATATATATATATATATATATATATATATTGTTTAAAATTTGTCAGAGTTATAGGGGTAGGGTTATCAAAAGTAGAGTGGTTTTTGATTAAGTTGGAAAGAAAGTTTTATTACACTTTTGACAAGATCATTTTCAGAGTAGTTTTTTTAATAGCTTTCTTAAGATAAACGTTAATTTTTATGTTACTATGTTTTTTCTTTGTATATGATTTTATATGTTTATCTTTGTATATAACTTTATATTAATGTAGGTAAATTTTTTATCGATTTTACACTTTTAAAATCAGTTTAGATCAGATTCATATCTGACTCTGCATGCTGTATGAATTCAAAAGTGTTCTTTAGCAATGGAAGCCGTAAGAAATATCACTTCTGTCAATGGAAATTAAGCTTTAAGTGACGGAAAGCCAACAATGGTTTGACCAATTTCGATCGGGAGATTATCCTCTTGAAGATTACCCTCGAAACATGGATAATAGAAACGCTCTAACAAATGCTCAAAAACAGAAAAATAATAAAGTCATTGAGGGAATTTCCATATTGGAGATATCAAAGAAGCTTCGCAGAGATCATCGAACAAAAATGATGGCTGTTGAAATTATAACTAAGTTGAGAATTACACGCAAAGGTAAAAAGCCCAAAGCACGTTATAACGAAACAACCACTTTTGACCAGTGGTCAGATATTTGAACAAGCTAGAATTGAAGTTGCAATCTGTGATCTGTCAAGAAATCTCCTATATAAATTCCTCCGAGTTAAGCAAATATTTTAAAGCGACAAAATTGGACCAAGTCATGCATGACCATTTTCACGGACGAATAACACTCGATGGACAAAGGATGGAGTTTATCCGATGCAGATGTGCATGTGACTAAAAGAAGGCAGCAAAGAGGCGGCAGTGTGATGATAAGGGCTGGAATCATCGACCAAACCGTTACTGAATTTGTTCAAAATCGATGAACGAGTTAAACTGATCACTGCTAACTACTGCGATTTCATGGACAAAATTTTCTTTGAATAGTATAAGTGTCAGCCTTGCACTTTCAAAGTAAAATGCGTATTTATGCACAATAGTGCTCTTTCTAATGTATCTAAGCTTACCATGGAATTTATTGAGCGTAAAAGGCTTACATGAGAGAAGATAATGAAAGGTTAACCATCACGTCTCAGAATGCCATTGAAAATCTCATAAACAGCTTGAAACTATAAGTTGAGAAATAAAATCAATGAAAAAGACTTAAGGCGAATTATAGCGAAACCACCAGTTTTGACTAGTGCTTAGATTTTTGAAGAGGCTGGAAATTAAGAAGTAAAGAAAAACTGTAGAATAGTTTGCAATTGGAGATCAGTCAAGTGATCTCCTAGGCAAAGTAAAGTAAATATTTTAAATCGTAAAATTTAAGCCAAGAAACACATGTAAACTGATTTTTCTAAAGTAATTTTCACGGAACAATCTCGGGTGACACTCAATGGGATTGTTCGATGGGCCAAAGGTTGGATTTTATCTGATTCAGATGTGGCTGTGGCTAAAAGAATACAACAAGGAGACGGCAGTGTGATCTTATGGGCTGGAATTCTTTACAAAACCATTATTGAATCATTCGAAATCGATGAACGAATTAAACTGAACACTGCTAACTATTGCGATTTCATGGACAAAATTTTCTTTGGATGGTGCAAGTTTCAGCATTGCACTTTCAAATTGAAATGCGTATTTATGCACAAAAGTGCTTTTTCTAATGTATCTAAGCTTACCAGCGAATTTATTGAGAGTAAAAACTTACATGAGAGAAGATAATGAAATGGCCACCATCACGTCCAGAAATCCCTATCGAAAATCTCATAGACAGCTTATGAAGATGAGATTATATGAAGGTGGCAAATAATATGACAGCAAAGCAGGCAGATGGGAAACAATTGAAACCACCATGCCGTAAATTGAACTTGCTGAGGTAAAAAAATTAACAAAGTCAATGGATAATAGTTTATTGGATCTTATTTAGAAGAAGGGTCCTTTTATTAAGAAGTAAACGCTTCAAAGTCTTATATATGTTTGTCATTTGTTCTATTATAGGTGTTGATCAATTGTTGATAATTTTATTACCTTGTTATTGAAGTAAAAAGTAATTTTCTGGCTTTTGTGCACAAATATAAATGCAATAACTTTAATAAAGCATGTTGAAACTACCTAAAAAATTAACATTTTTAATGTCTAAATTAATTATTTAAAATTTTAAATAAATCGTTCAAAGTAAATTCGAGTTATTGTGGCTTATGTGACTTACTTAATAACTTCAGACGAATTGTAAATTTGCTAACAAATGTTTCCTGCATAGAATCATCACCAGTGATGAAAAGTTGGGTTCTCTATGAAAATGTTTTTCAGCACCTACTGAAAATAGAGAATCCATCCCCAAACCAACTGTAAACCTGAAAAACGTTATACACTGAATTTAGTCGATTTTGAATAGTGTCATTTATGATAATGTGCTAATCCAAAACGAAAAACTTAATGCGAAAAGTATTATTGCCAACTGGAAGCATTGGACAAATATTTACAGAAAAAGTGCTCATCGTCGGTTAATCGTAAAATAGTATTGCACTTACATAATAAGGCAAAATCACATATTGTACGAGTCACTCAGAGAAAGGTCATGGCACCGAATACGTAAATTATATCTCATCCTCCTTACGCTCCTCGTCTTGCTCCCTCTGACTATCATCTTTTCAGATTATTGCAATATATTTAGAGGGAAAACTGTTTATTGTCTTTATTAACTGTAAAGAAGTTAAAACTAACTGAGTGTTTTTTGCTTCGAAACTTGATGAAAATAAAAAAAACTGGCTACATAGATGGGATTATTTTGTCAATAATGACGGGAAATATTGTCTTGATTAAATATACCATTTAAGACCAATGAGACATTTATCATTTTCCATCTTCTAATGCGGCAGGACTTTCCAACCCAATATAAAAAGTCGGATATAGAAATGTATGATACTTTCATCATGACTCAATACTAAAAAGATATTACCGCAATCTAATGTTTAATTTTAGACAGAAAACTTTAAAACCGAAAATATTATACAAAATATATAAAAATAAATAAAATAAATAATAATAAATAAAATATTCATATTTACAATAAAAAGTAATTAATTAATTAGAATAAACAAACTCAAGTTGAGGATCATAGATAACCTCAAACATGAGCCTAAACAAAAAAATAGGGAAAACCTTTTACCTCGCACCACATTTCATATAAGCCGCCAGAAACCTATATATTTAAAGTCCAAACAAAAATTATTAATCCTTAGTCTGATTATCGTTTCAGACGTGATACTGAAACTGAAGATGCTATACCTAAACTTTATACTTTACACAAATAAATTACGTAAAAAATGAAAATAACACTGACATCTCCTTTTAACAGATATATTTACCAAAATCACACAAAAATATCTCGAAATATTAAAGAGTAAATTTATTCAATAAAATCGCCATTGGCTTCAACCACGTTGTAAACCTTGTTTAATTTGGGAAATGCTGCCATAATCATTGCCTTGTTCATCTTTGGTGTTATAAGGAGTTTTTTTGGTCTCTCGCTCAAATGCGCCCCATACATAACAATTGAGGGGTAGCAGTCTGGGGAATTAAGTGCTAGATTTAAAGTGTGATGTGTTTGCAGAAATTGTCTGACAGCCATGACTGGGTTCTTCTGCTTATGTGGCAGAGTACAGAGTCCTGTTGCCGGACATAGGATCTTCCAATAACCAACTTTTTAACTCAGAACAGCACTACCTCCTCATGGTACTTTAAGTAAGCCTCTGTGTTGAGTCTGAGGCCCTCACCAACAAATTCGGGAGGTCTCTTCGTCTCAGATCGATTACAGTTAGCTTTCCGATCTAACGTCCCTTCGTAATCACCATCAGACTCAGCCAACTCTTTCCGAATCCTCTTCACACATAGATGTTCATATTGGAACTTCCGGCGAAGATACGAAACAGTACAACATGCCGCTTCCAGACTTCTGGCGGAGTGAATTGCGTCATGGTGCTCTTTACCTCAAAGACGGTGCCCAACTAAGCCTACTAAACTATGTAGTCGACAAAATCAAAAACAAACAGTGCGCATGCACGAAATCAAAGATATAAAATGGAGACAATTTACCCGTTACAGCTTGTAGATCTCGGAAAACGATATATAAATTTTATATATCATGAACAATTTTATAAAAATCTATAAGTAATTTTTTTCCTGTGACGCGTTTCGTCCTTTAGGATTCCATCGGGCTAAAGTGATGGTGATGTGATAAGACATGCGTATGAAGGAGACGGAAAGATGAAATTTTAACTTCAGATTTTAAATTTGAACGCCCCACTCCATCATAAGCATGTGTAATCACATCAGCGTGAACATGAATTTAGCTCGATGAAGCCCTAAAGAATGAAATGTGTCACACGAAAATAAATTCTACTTTGATAGATAGATAGATAGATAGATAGATAGATAGATAGATAGATAGATAGAAATAGGCATATATAAAACATACAGTGCTGTTCGATAAAAGTGACACCTGATTTTTTTTTTTACTAAAAATATTTTTTGTCTATTGCTTTTGGGGTTAAATTTTTAATCTTACTAATATAAAGACCCATTCCCGACCACCTAGAAAAAAAGTTTATTCACCCTAAGGTATTCTATTGATAATTATAATGTTGGGTATAAATGAGATTTAGGGAAAAACTCTGTGCAAAAAAAAACTGAATCACTTATTTCCTGCAACTAGTAATCAATAGAAACATAACCGAACAGCTTTAAATAAAGAATAATGGAGATATAATTCATTTATAATAGGTAATATAGTTCTAAATATCGACACGTTTTGATAATAGATCTCTACACCTGTTGAAAATAGACCTCTACATCCTTTGAAAATAAACCAACCTCAACGCCTTTTTAATAATATACATCTACACATTTTAGTTTGTATCTCATCCTCTCTCATATTATCCATTTCCACTCTAGCCTCATTTTTGTTGGGGTTATGTCCCTCCATATATTTTATGTCTCTTCATATATTTGGTATGTCTAATTGTACTTTGTCCTATATTTAATTTTATCTTATCTCTTTCTGTATTTGAGAGTCATTTATTTCGCATGATGTCACTGCAGACATTCGCAAGCATATCTGGGTCGAGATAGGGTCATATTTTAGTTCCTACCATATCTTTCCATATTTGGCATGTCTAGTCCGTGGTGTTCTTTTGTAGATTTTTGAGTGCAGTGAAAAAAGATGCCATGACTTTTATACTCATCGTGATTCCATTTCGTTGTCTTTCTTTTTATTAATTGATTTTGTATTAAGTCACCAAGTCCAATGTTGGAGTTAATCTGGCTTTGGTAACGTGATGTCTCATTGTTGGTGGAAGAGTTTGTTTCAGTCATAGATTTTCCTACCCAGACTGGTTCTCCTCTGAGGGACGCGACCCTCGATGACCCTGGTGACGACCGATATAAGTCTTTGATTGTAAACTTTGAAATTTGTATTTTTTTGCGTTTGATCTTTAACCGACAAGGAGTAATTTTGTTCAAGATTCCACCTCTAGGACGACTGTCGACCAAAACTAAAGAACTCGCCCTGCCCAGGAGACACGGCTATTCCGCCCCGATATTTCTAGGCATTTCTAGGAATTTTATTTATGCCTTTATTATTATTATTATTATTATTATTATTATTATTATTATTATTATTATTATTACTTATTAATGATAATAATAGAAATCACTAAATAAATAAGAAATAAATAAAAGTATAAAATTATCAAATATTTTTTTATATTTAAAATACATGCTCTTCTATAAACAAATTACTTTCTATCCCACAAGACACATCAAAACAAAAAAAAATTAAATAAAATTCGAGATCAATTTTACTAATTTAAGGCTCTCTCTGGATCAGCATCACCTCGCCTGTCTAATATCTGCTTCATAACCCAGCAATGGCGCCTCGCTTAACGCAGTGCCCTCCTCATATACAGGTACCCTTCTGGATGATGACTGCACTCGAGTCAAAGTCGCGATCCGTCTTACGCTAAAATTATGTGCGCGTCACAGATGCAGATGTGGAGCTTCCATTGATGTGTTTGTTTTGCATCCTCTCGCCTGTCGTTGTAGTGCAGACTGCTTTCCAAGGCATTCAGCAATAAAAGACATCATCAGACGAGGTCTGAATGCAGCTGGGTTCCCTTCCCAAATCGAACCTGTAGGCCTCGACTGTAGTGATGGAAAGCAGCCGGATGGCATTACCATTTTCCCCTTTATAGAGGGGGAGAGTCATTGATTTAGAATGCGACCTGGGCCGATACAGTTTCGACTGGTAATTTGATCAGGTCCGCAGTTGAGCCGGCGTCTGTCGCAGGGGAAGGGGAAATCAAAAAAATAATTAAATATTCTTCTCTTACGGACAGATTTATTTTTACTCCAGTGGCAATGGAGACTTCTGGGATTATTTGCCAACGCTCCATGGTGTTCCTTCGGACGGTTGGCAGGATTGCGTCTCGATTAAGTGACGAGCCTCTTAAAAGGAGTGGCTCTTACAGCGTGTCTCAGTGGTGATGGTGCGTGGTAATGCCTTCTCCATCATTGCAGCTGTCAGAGGTAACAAAAAATATTTTGTTTTTGTTTTTGCTTATAGCTACAAATAAATCCATTATCTTCAGAACAAATGTTACGTCACAGTACAATCGGATAAAATGGCGGGATCTTGAACATGTAGAAGAAGAAAATTTGGAGAGAGAAAAAATGTTTTTGTTTAGTGACTAATGAAATTTCAAGCAAATCAGCTGCTTTTAAATAATACAAGATGATCAAGTCAATAATTCGAAGAGTTTGGACTGAATATTTTTTTAAGAGAAAACATTCGGTTTTGACCAATAAATCAAAAACTCTCTTTTAATATGACAATGTTTGATCACATGCTCCATCGACACGAATATTAACCCCCACAGTGATTGCTCATTCGGACTATCACACAATTCTAGTCCATGATATCATTTTTCTTCAAAGGAGGCTTCGTAACAAGTGGCAAAGATGAAATCAATAGAACAAGCTAGAGTATAACTTCATTTTTAACATATTTATTTTGTAAATTTAAAATAGATATTAATAAACAAGATAGATAGATAGATAGATAGATAGATAGACAGACAGACAGACAGAATTAGACTGCTGTAGATAGGTAGGTAGATCAGCAGACAGACAGCTAGACAGACAAAATATTTTGTAAAATTAAAATAAATATTAATAAACAAGATAGATAGATAGATAGATAGATAGATAGATAGATAGATAGATTTAGACTTAGAGAGAGAATTAGACTGGTAGATAGATAGATAGATAGATAGATTTAGACTTAGAGAGAGAATTAGACTGGTAGATAGATAGATAGATAGATAGATAGATAGATAGATAGATAGGAAGGAAGGAAGGAAGGAAGGAAGGAAGGAAGGAAGGAAGGAAGGAAGGAAGGAAGGAAGGAAGGAAGGAAGGAAGGAAGGAAAAAAAATAGTGAAAAACCGCTCCGTAAAATTCACTGAACCTCCGTGTGATAAATATCGGGAAAAGTAAAGTGTAATAAAACCGCTGAGAGACTCTGTCTTCGTACGGAACGGGTTCGCGATCAAAACTTATCTTGCTAACAACCCCGTCTCTCATCCAAAACAAAGCTAAAAAAAAAATTACTTATCGGCAACACATAATAGATGAACGAAAAATCGACAGGATATTTTTGAGGCGTCCACACATAAAAATATACTTACAAAAGCTACAGAATATTTACAGTCCCCTTTTTTTATATTTGAACAGCTATAAAGATGAACGGCTTGGAGGTGCCGGTTTTAATGTACACGTAGGGAGTTGAGCGACGATATTGAATCTATCTTCATTCGGATCCTGGCTCAACTTGTCGGAAAGCAGATTCAACGGGGAGCAATAAAAACAAGCGATTTCTTCCGTTGCCCGGCTTCTGAGTTTTAATAATCAGGTTTCGTGTTATCGTATCAGAATTAGAACCGATGCAGCCTTCGTGGCTCAAGATTATGGATAATGATTGAGATTGAACTAGGTCTGTAACTTAATAAACTTTGATTAGCTTGGCACAAGGCCAACGGTTAGGAGCAACTACTGAGGAACGAAATTCAGTTATGTTCATTCCGCCAAGCTCGTTAACCATTACACCACGCTAAGATGAGAAAATCTGTAATGGCATGCATAACAATCTATAGACATCAAATGACGTAATGCATGTAAAAGTGATTAGATTGATTTGTTTTTACGGATTATCAACCCACTGTAGGTTATTTAAAGCCAGAAAATATTTTTTCAATTGTAAGAATTATTTTTGAGATTTAATTTTAGTCTTACTATTAGGATGGTGCAAAAATAATGACGTTAAAAACGTCATTATTTTTGCCCCAACCTAATAATTAACCCATAGCTGGTGAGAGAAAAGTTGTATTCATACCTTTCCCAAAGGTATTAGCACATACGTAAAAGTAATGGATTCGACTTGAATCCGAACTCGGCTCTCCGATTAACAATTCCGTGCCATTATTCATTTCACTACTCGTACACCCCAGCGTACAGCACCTGGTATTCACAAGCGGTCACCCATCTAGGTACTGCCCAGCCCCGACGTTGCTTAACTTTAGTGATCGTACGGGAACCGTAAGAGGAGAAGGTAAAAATTGCAGTTTATGAGGACATGCAGGAAAGATAACGTCTAAATCTCGACTTGAAGAGGTTAAGTTTGTGGCGATCGCGAAAGTGTTATCTTGGGAGTCTATTCTATAAAGTGGCGGTTTTATGGAAAGAAGCTGTCCGAATGGAACTATTAGGTTGGTACAAAAATAATGTCGTTTTCTCACATAGTAACATATGTGAGAAAACGACATTATTTTTGCACCAACCTAATACCTTCTTGTTAACAGAATACGAAGGGAATGGAGATTATTCGAATCGATGTATGTAATATGTCGAGTTTTAGCTGTGAAAGTCAGAACTGGTGGAACAAATGAATATAGATCGTTTGAAGATCGTTTTTTGCCACTCCCAAGCAAGGCGATAATGCCACTAAGATGCAAGGGGTTACTGGGGTGAAAGAGAATGAGATTACTTCTTTAGTGAAGAGAAAAATAAATGGACAGAGTTCAAGAAAAACAGAAGCTGGCGATTGACGTTGAATTTATACTTATATTCTTGAAGATTGTAGTTGGCAGGGAAGCAAGAAACCGGGAGTTCACCAGGTGAAAAATTACAAAGAAACTATTATAATAGAACTCACGGTTGCATTTAACTAGTTCAACGGTAAAATGGTGAGACCTAGTTGTCAGTCTAGTAGCACGCTTAAATCCATCCACTCGAGACACTAAGTAAGAAAGTTCATTAGAACAATGAAAATATTTGTAGAAAAGACAGAGGGAAGCCACGACACAGTGGTGAGAAATTGACTCAATTCGAGATGCCTGGTCAGGACCGATTACATTATAGACCCTTCTTTGAATTCCATCAGGAATTTATAATTGTACAAGATGAAGTCTGCTGTAAAACAATGTCCAACTTGATACAATGAACCACTTTTCCTAGCAGTAGACCTTGAAATTGATTCATGGTAATCACTCCACTTCATGTCAGTGAAAAAACGCCTGCTATGGAAATAGCTATAGAGAGACCTGGAGCAGTAGAGTGGAAAAATAATTCATCATGGCTGCGTTGATACTTCTGAACTCTAACAAGACTTGAAAGTGAAGACTGAGCAGCTCCGTGTTTGGTCTGATATAGATCTTGCAAAGATAAAGCATAGCAAGAAGACTCGGATACTGACTGGGACGATACAATTTTGCGATGGATCATATATATGAGCGGGCGAGGCGCACAATGCGCGTTCAGGGCAAAGATCGTCTTTGAGAGAACAAATATTCATCATGATAGGTGAAAATTCAAGGTCTGCTCGGTAATGATGGGACGTCACTAGTTTGGTTTTGGGGTGTTGAAGATTACAAGTCAGTTTTCCTTCATTGATCCGTTCGAGGTAGTTCGGAGTAGAGATCAGCTCTCAGACCCTGATCATATAGATTTTTGGGGGTTCACGCATGCACTGTTGATTGGTGGGTTAGTTTGTCCGTTCGTTTTTGACGGTTTATCAACCCTTTGCAGGTTATTTGAAGTCAGAATATATATTATGACTACAAGATTTTTTGATTTTTTTGAGATAATAATGGTTTACTGATACAAATCTTACTAATTAACTCATAGCTGGTGGTTGAGAAAAGGTGGATTCATACCTTTTCCAGGGATATTTGCAAGTAAGTGAATATAACGAACCCCACTGGAATTGAAACTCGATTCTCCGATTAATAATACCGAGTCATTGTCCATTTACCCCCGCCTACACATTCAAGCTTAAAGATACTGTTATTCTCAAGCGTTCACCTATCTAGATACTGACCAGGCTCGACATTACTTAAATTCGGTAATCGCATGAAGAAAAAAAAACTGGTGTTTCAACGTGATATGGCCGTAAGCCGTGTACAGTGTTGTACCATCTGCATAAATATTTACTAGAGAATCTGTGTATTTTCTTAAACAGATTGTTAATCTTTGACGTTCGAATCTTCTCAGTGTTCTAAATGAATTTGATGCCGAAATTTTACCTTTAAACATTGAAAGCTAATCAAAAAATAACGTTTACACTTGAGGAGTGCTGAAAAGGGGACCTTCCTTATTATAGTATTAAAAACAACAAAAATGAGGATACTAGATTGATTAATTAAATCTTCCCATGATTCCAAAAAGAAAACATTTGGAAAGAAGTTCCCATAAATGCAAGAAAGTGTTATGACTTAAGGACTTCGTACAGTGGAGTAATGGATAGCGGCTTGGATTGAGGAATCAATTACATTTACTTACTAATACCCTTGGGAAAGGCATGAATCCTCTTCTTGGGTAAAAAGCAGGACAGACTGGGTTCTATAGCCTTGGATGGCAATTGGTCTACCACATAAAGAAATAGCAACCTACTGCTGGAAAAAATCTACCTAGTTAGTCATGTATCGAAAGATACATGATCGCCTAACCATGTATCACACATGACACATAATTTAAGTCTAATTTCATGAAGAAAAAACTGTTTTGATAAAAGAAATCTATAAATTTCAACCGACAGTAATATTAACTCTTTGGTTATTAAAAGCCGAATATTTGATGTATGGAAATGGTTACGTTGACCATCAATATATATTTTAGAACTTGGGTTTTCATTGGTTGCTAAGAAGGTGATGTAGAACTCGCCTGTGTAAAGATAAAAATCATCTAAATAATTGGGTAGAGATAATGGTTTGTCTGTGGATATAGCGTTGCTGAAATGGAATTATCCGGTTTATTCAGTTACGATCATTTTTTTCTGCCCCCCACCCATTTTCGAAAAAGATACTTTTCTTGCTTACGGATTATACACCTGACGAAAGTCAAAGAATGTAGGTTTTATGTTAACCCTATAGACTCCCCTCTGGAGCATAGGACCTCAACCTCCTCACGCTAGGTCTTGCCACTGAGATTTCCGTAGCAAGTGGTATTATTTTACGGTGGGAATTTGCTAGCATAACACCTAGCTGCTTTTTAATTCAATGTTATTCTTCTCTTAGACTGATTGCCAAACAAAGCAAGAAAAATTAGACTGTTTTGCTATTAACCTACAGCTGAGGAGAGAAGAGATGGTTTCATGCCTTTTCCAAGGTTATTTTATGCGCAAGTCAAAAGGAGATGCGAATTTGAATGTCACTGTGAGTTTATTTCTGATCCGAGCTGTTTTATCACTGCAGTAAACCAACTATCCGAGAAAGTTGAACCTGCAGAACTATGTGCATAGTTTCCTCCTTCTCGTTAGCACCGGTGCACACCTGTTTAGTATATGATCACGCTAATCTTGCTACCGATGTTTCAGTAGCAAGCTTTTTACCAGATGCAGTTGCCACAACCACTCTTAACGAGTTTTGAATTCCGAGTTTTCATTTTCTTAGAATTGTTTCAAACTGTGGTTAGAGACCCCAGTGTGTTCTACTGTTTAACCCATAGCGGGTCTAATCTGTCTTTTATAAAGATAAAACATGGTATAAAAATTTAGGTACTTTCTCGAGCGATACAGGGTAGCGACTATTTTCCAGCATTTTTAGTAATGTGATATATGAGCTCCACTTGCGGTCTGGAGTAATCTTGAGTCCCGATAAACGTTACAGGGGTCCCATTGAGAGTGCAAAAGTTCGTTATGACAGGAAAAAATTCAGGATTATATTAAATTGTGTAAATAATGACAACTCCTCATCCCAGAAATTCAAGCAGAGCGAATCTACTGCAAAGCAGGTTGGTTCACTGTCTAGTGCCAAAAGGTTTTTTTTCTTATAAGAATTCTATATCTATCCATATCTATGAGATGAGGTATTATGATTATTTGCATTATTCGGACTGTTATCCTCATCTTCATTGTCTTATTCACAACGTTTCGGCCGTTGTACACCCCGGCCTTCTTCATGTGATTGGAATTTCGAACCGAACAGTTATTTCCCTTTAAGTTTTTGGGTTCACCACAAAGACCCAAAGAGTTGTGAGTTCGATATCAGGCTACAGCAGTGGTGAACCCAAAATCTTGGACAGTTGAGTTAAAGGGAAATAACCGAGACATCCGGAAGAGGCATGGCACTTGGAACTAGAACGATTTACCCCGGTGAACGAAATAAAGGGTTCGGTTCGAAATTCCAATCGCCTAAAGAAGGCCGGAGCGTACAGCGGTCGAAACATTGTGAATATGGTAATGAAGATGGGGTAACAGTCCGAATCATGTAAATAATGTAAATAATCAGAATTCATCTTGCCCATTTATAAATCTGTTATTTGTCTGTGTATTGAATCCTGCTGTGCAGCTCGAGATTCTTGACAAAATC
Organism: Acanthosepion lycidas; assembly: GCA_963932145.1. Taxonomy (NCBI): domain Eukaryota; kingdom Metazoa; phylum Mollusca; class Cephalopoda; order Sepiida; family Sepiidae; genus Acanthosepion; species Acanthosepion lycidas. Next base: position 19,331,512 of record OZ010598.1, read on the forward strand.
CGGAGAAGGGTTTGTAATACAATCGATTCTGACCAGGCATCTCTTATCCAGTCACTTTTTCACCGATGTGACGTGAATTCCCTCATGGCAGCTGCTCGGGTGAGATTTTTTTTCTCTACCTAAACTACATGAATTTAAGCATGCTACTAGATTGGCAATTAGGTCTCACTGTTTTACTGTTGAACTGTGCAACAGCCACTTCTACTCTAACAGTTTCTGTGGAATTCTGATCCGATTTCTTACTTCCCTGATAACTACAATCTTCTTAAATCTAAATGCAACTTCAATCGCCATCTTCTTTCTTCTTGAACACTGTTCTTCTTTTTTTGCCATTTCCTCAAACCTCCCCATTTTCAATCTTCTCATTCTCTTTCACTCCTTGTAACCCGCTGTCTCTTAGTGTCATTGTCATCTTGCTTGGGGTGAAACGATTAAAAAAAATTACTGTTGCTGATGAATTCTGACTTTAAATATTTTCCAACCAAGCCGATAATTTAATTTAGTTTCTTTTTTTCTTATCTCTGGCACTGACATAAAATTAAGAATGGATTCTTTAATAGTGTAGTAATTTATTTCATAATCAGATGCAAATATGCATATTAAGTCTTTAACAACGGCATAAATTAATGTCATAAGCAGTTGAACTAAAGAACAACGATTACTTTAATTCCCGTTATCCGCAGTTAATGTCTTCATATATATTTGCCGCCATTATTATTATGGGTGTGATGCAAAATAGATATGCATTGTTATGGAGTTGGTAATTACAGGGATAATATCGCTACAATCGGTGCAGAATCATGAAAATATTATTAACAATGGAACTTATCAGTAACAGTAACAGTGGCGTGTGGTTAAGAGATTGGCGATATAAATAGTATTTCTTTTCTAATGGGTTTTTATTTATGAATCCGACAGATTTTTATCGCTTTAAACGTTATTTTTAGTGGATACTCATATTTAAGCAGACGCGCCATTTATTTATTAAACAGTATATTCGAGAAACCTTATTAAAGAAAACAGAAAGCTCATATTGTTCTTTAATATCTAGAATATTCAGTCCTGGTAGACGAAAATAAATATATTTTTTAATAAATAAATGACGCGTCTACATAGATATGAGTATACACTTAAAAATAATGTTTAAAGTGATCTTTCTTGTGTTAATTGGCAAAAATGGCACTGGTTTGTTAGAGTCGGATTCAATCTGTGAAAACGAGGCTCATTGATTATGTTGGTGGGCCCTGGTGATGGTTGCAGCATTGATGGAAGAAAAGGTATTTCCCAGCTGTCATGTAAGTGAAGTTTTAGGTGCTGCGTGTTGATTGGTGGCTATAGTCGGGGGAAGAAGCCGTTGAAAAGCAATGACGGATCGATGACGAATCGATGATGGGATGGTGGTAGTTGGTAATGCTAGCAATGTCATCAATGTCGAACTTACAGATACTATTGTCACTGATAACTAAAAAGCAGATAAAATCTCTCTACTTCAGCGGATTCCTGTTGCATATTCATCGCCAGAGTTATTGTTTATCTGACAACACCAGCACTCCGCCATTATTATTATTATTATTATTATTATTATTATTATTATTATTATTATTATTATTATTATTATTGTCCCTCACTTACTTGCTTAGCATGTACGTATGTTACGCTCTGCCAATACTTTCATGAATAATGGACTATTCCATTTTTATCACGTAAAAAGATGGAAAAGACACTACTTAGTCTCAAAGAAAGAAAGAAAGAAAGAAAGAAAGAAAGAAAGAAAGAACGTCCTGCCAATACCTCATAAATAATGAACTGTTCTGTTTTAATCCCCAGGAAAGACATAGAAGACATATCAGAGACTGTTTGATTTCGGTTCAGAAAAGAAAGAAAGAAAGAAAGAAAGAAAGAAAGAAAGAAAAACAAAAAGAAAGAAAACCGTGCCAATACCTCAAAAATACCTCAGATTGTTCTGTTTTAATCCCGAAGGACAGAAAAGACATATCAGAGACGTTTTTTGATTTCGGTTCGAAAAACGAAAGAAACAAAGAAACAAACAAAGATAGAAAGAACGCCTTGCCATTACCACATAAATACCTCAGACTGTTCTGTTTTGATTGCGAGGAAAGACATAGAAGACATATCAGAGATGCTGTTTGATTTCATTTCGAAAATCAAGCAAGGAAGAAAACAAAAGTAAAACAGGAAAGCAGTGAAATTTTCACGAGTACTTCTAGTTATTATTATTCTGTTTGTTCTTTTGTTACTTAGTATGTTACGCCCTGCCAATATCACATAAATAATGAAATATTCCATTAATTACGAGGAAAAACATATCAGAAATGCTGTTTGACTTTAGTTAGAAAAAGAAAAAAGGAAAAAAAGAAGAAGAGATTATAAAAGAGGTGATAACACTCTTATGAATTTAACATTTGCTTCAGTGAAGTAAAAAACGTACCAATTTTTACATCATTTCATTACTTTTTTTAAAAATAAAGACCTGTATTCATACGTATAATTGTTATTGTAATATTTTTTTAAAGTTGTTAAGCTCAAATATTTGACAATGCAATAGGGACATTTCCATGGGTATTTTCTAGTCGTGGGACTCGCAAGGAGCTTTTACAATCAAATACCGAAACTGAAATGGCCACAGGTACTGGTAGTTATTATTTTTCTTTCCTTTGGTTTCTATTCTATATATACATTTCTTTTCGGGCCACAACCAGAAATCGAAGGTCAAAAATGGCTTCATGGCAACTTTCACTGATCATTTTTTGTAAAAGAAAAATTCCTAAGATCACGTACATTTTACATAGGTAAAGCTCTTCGGAACGTGTCAGCTGTACTAGTGAGCACCATGTTTTGTGTTTCTTTAAAGAATGGACTGCCGTGAATCCCTTCAATAAGTCTATCAGAACCTTTTCCAATCAATCCGTGGGCTCCCACTACAAATGAAATTATTGATGTGCCATAGTTTTGATATTTCGATTTCAAGGTCCTTGCATTTTGATTGTCTTTTTTAAGATCTTCAAAGATACATTACAATCTGCAGGCAGTGGAATGTCAATAAGAAAACACATTCTGTTTTTGTTCTCTGATCATGTTGTTCGGGCGATTTGTTCTGTCTGTGTGTATTGTAAAATCCCATGAAATTGTTACAGGTCCTATCTCCGTAACCGGATCTGGGTGATGTTCATACCAGTTTCATTCAGTTATTATTATTATTATTATTATTATTATTATTATTATTTATGACATCATCTTTCCAGAGAGTAATTTTAAGTGTCTAATTACCAAATCCCTTCCAGGATCTATGAGCGAAAAGGGTACTGTAGAAGAGTGATATATGCACATTTGGAATGTTTCATTTAGATTGAGAGGGTTTCGCTTATGTACAGTCCCGCACGGATTGAGGAATCGAAGAGCCAAGTTCAAATTCCAGTCAAATCCATTACATTTACTTACGTGCTAATCCCCTTGGGAAAGGTAATACTCTTTTTCTCAAGCTATGGGTAAATAGCAGGACAGACCGGTTTCTAGAGCTTTGGATGGCAACTAGTCTACCACAAAAAGAAATGGCAACCTACTGCGGATAAATAAATCTGCTTCGTCAGTCATGTATCGAAAGATACATGATCGCCTAAGTGTGTATCCCGCATGGTACATAAGAAACTGACAGTTCTGCACAAAGTAATCTTTTGTAGCTCTGGAATGCTAATATGTCCAGGAATTTTACTCACATGATTTTCGGTACACTTCTATATTATACCAAATGCAATGACCCTATCGCAACACGGGTAATCTTTGTTTTAAGTTATTATTATTATTATTATTATTATTATTATTATTATTATTGTAGATGTTGTTGTTGTCGACATCAATATCCTTTAAAAACGTCCTTAACTGCAACTATCATTATCTTCATTTTTGTCGCCCTTATTATTATTATTATTATTATTATTATTATTATTATTATTATTATTATTATTATCACCCACATCAAATTCCGGTTGTTACCAACCCTGTCATCGAAGTAAATCAATATCAAAGATTGTTTGCTCCATCAGACCTTCTTCAAAATTGGCTTTTAGGATTTTTCTTCGCCTTATTGATTCCAAGATAAAAACGGACGGACCAAGAGACAGGCCAACGAATAGACAGACTGAGAAGTAGAGAAAAGGGGATTTTTCCATTTGGAATTTGAGCAACATCAGGTAGCAAAGGAGCTTGGAAGAGGCTGGGTGATCGCGTTTGTCTGACAAGCAACAGGCTGAATATACAGAAAGAAAGATATGGGGGGGGGGAAGGCGTAGGCATAAGAGTGTGCGCGCATGTGCGCACGCATGCGTAAAATAGAAACACTTGAATGGTCGGTTGTTCAACATATCCAAATACTCATGTGCAAAACGATTGCACGCCTGCCGATACACATCCAACAAGATGCATAAAAACGGGTATTTATTGACGCATAAATAGGCGTTCTGTTTAAAGGAGAATACGTTGCTGCACGCCCAAATATTATCTCAAAATACTTTATAAACGGCTCATTGAAGCTTAATCTGACACTATTTCTCTCGTCCGTGCGTATGTGTGTGCGCGTATCAAATGACTATATGCTTATCTGTGGAAGTGTATACGTATATTATGACATTTTTAGGGAGAGGTGAAAGAAAGAGAAAAAGAAGAGAACTAGCTATGAAACGAATTACAAAGGGTAATAGAGAGTAAGAGGAGTGTTATGAGTGAGATAGAGGAACAGAATGAGAAAGTGACATAGAGCGAGCAACATGTGTAAAAGAGAGAGGGGGTGAAAAGAGAGAGAATATAGAAGAGTACAAAGTAGTATGATGGCGTGACAGAAAGTGACACGGCGAAAGATGAACCCTGAGAAAGAGAGAGAGCGTGATAGAAAGGAAGTAACGAAGGAAAGAGAAAAAGAGTGATAAAGAGGGAAGGGGAATGGAAGGCGTTGGAGCGAGTAGATGAAAGAGAGAAGAGAGAGAGAGAGAGAAAAAATAGTAAAAGTGGGAGAAAGGTTGACACGAGAAAGTTCATCCTTTTCGTTTTCGCTTGCTCTTTAAAGTTGTCATCTTAAGTACACAACCCACTTCTTTTCGATCTCAAACGTAATAAGGCTCGCTGTCGAGCAAGCATAGAAGCAAACAAACGCCTGCACATCTACAGCTATACAAAGAGATACACAAGCTTATGCTAACACGGTGAAACGTATGTAAAATGAATATGCATGCAAGCTATCATCAAACATAATTTCCATTTTTTAATTTCTTTTCTTAATTACTTCACTCAAGCAAGGCAATAAAACCACTAAGATATAAGGGTAGGCCCTGAACAGGAGAGAATATGAAAAAAAGAAAGACATTATTAAGGAGAGAGAGAGAGCAATAAAAGAATGAGAATTAAGAAGACAAAAGATGACGATTAATTTTTGCATTTAAATCTTAGAAGATCAAAGTTGACTGGAAAGAAAGAAGCGAGAAGTCTGAAAGAAGAACCTGTTGACTTAGAATTAAACTTACATCTAACAATTTCATTTTTCAAAATGATGAGATCTTTCCACCAATCTAGTACTGCGCTTAATTTATAATGTCTAGGTACCAATGTGGAAAGCTCACCAGAAAAATTACCATGAAAATATCTATAGAAAAGGCAAAGGAAGCTACGATCCGGTGGTGGGAATGTAACTGAAGCCAATGTGCCAGGTTAGTACCAATAATAGTACAGATTCTTCTTTGTATTTTATCAAGAATTTCTAAATACATAGCCGAAGTACAAGACCAGATGTGACGACAATATTTAACGTGATCATGATGAGACCAAACTTCCGATGTAGTACTGCACTTACATTCGTAAAGTCGAATTTTTCCTTAAGTAGGAAATATGAAGCAGAGATATATCTATCACTTCTTTCTACTTTCATTTTATATTTTTATTTAGTTATTCATTTATTTATTTTTCTTTTCTTTACACTTTTCCATTTGTTCCCTTTACACCTACATCCTTGTGCAAATTAATTGAAACAACCGCTTTAGTTTCCTTTTTTTTCATAATATGGACAGTTTTAGACCCACTGGAATGACAGGGCGTAATCGATTTCTGTTTTTGCCTCAGATTAGGTCATTTGCAGTGGTGCGCAGTAATCTATTTTCGGGATGTATGATGAAATTTGTTTGGCCTTGAAAAATATTGCGTCATTCGTGATTGCATCAGATTATTATCATGCCCAGACATTATTGTCTCGACTATCGATTAGTTGTCCTACGACCATTTTCTGCGATGGACGTTACTCCAAGGAAGCGTACTGGAATTTTTAATGCTGCACGAACACACTGACAAGCGTTACCAGTGAACAAATCAAAATACAGGACTGGCACGGAAACTCTCCTCATTTAAATTCAATCGAGAATTTGTGGTCAATCTGCAAAGAACGACTTCGTGGAATGAACATATGAAGTGCTAACATGGGCACTGAGTCATGTTACGTTGGAAAAATATGAAAAAATAGTAAATAATAAGGGAATTATTCGTTTTGTTTCACTTAATTTGCACAAAGGTGTAGGTGTCAAATACAGAAATTTAGGGGATTCAGAATTTTTCATAATATGCATTAAACGGGGGGGTCTTTACCAAAGGGGGTCGGAAAAGTGCGAAATTAACAAACAAGTTGGTTTAACAAGGTCGATCAAGTGGGGCGAAAATTTACTCCAGGAAATAACTTACTTCCTTTGGTGAGGCACATACGTTTACTTGCTGCCAATACACAGACACTAGCCTATACATTTAGGGGAAGACAGAATACATTTTTATTAAATTGATGCAAAATTACAGCCGTTCATATTCCTTCCTCGCTTTCTTCTGTATTCTTACTTCCAATTTCTCTTCTCTCTCTCTCTCTCTCTCTCTCTCTCTCTCTCTCTCTCTCTCTCTCTCTCTCTCTCTCTTTCTCTCTTTCTCCTTAAACATTCATCTATACCCACTCACTTCAATTATATATATATATATATATATATATATATATATATATATATATAAGTCAGCTCCTTGATAAAATCCAGAGAAGAATCAGCAATATTATTGGCCCTGATCTGGCGTCAGCCGATTTCGAAAACGAGTTCAAGACTGTTGTTAACTGGGGCAAAAGTTGGCTTCTTAATTTTAATGCATCCAAAATAAGACTTCTGCCCATTAAACATCAGAGAGGCCTTTCTCTGATTTCCATCAGTATGGCTGATGCTAACCTCCAGGAAAGTGACTCGTTGCACCTTCTCAGGCTAGCGTTCTGTCAGTGGACCCTTGATTTATCGTCGCATAGCAATCTTTTATGTCAACAAAACAAAATATTATCTTCGATGATGTATAGCTTTCTTAAAATGTCCGTATGAAGATGGCTCATGTGAAAGCTTAGATCAAGGACCAACTTAACAAAAAATATACAAATTTTGAACAATTTCTGTCGTTATTTTTACCCGAAATTAAAGCAAGCATACGAACATTAGTCATAAACAGACATAATAGACATTCATTGTCTGTTATATTTAACAGCATATGTTTAAATATATATATATGTATGTGTGTGTGTGTGTGTGTGTGTGTGTGTGTGTGTGTGTGTGTGTGTGTGTGTGTGTGTGTGTGTGTGTGTGTGTCAAAGACTTGTATTCCATTATATACCTATGTGTTCACAGGTTTATGGAGAAATGCGTTCAAGTACTTATGCTTGAGTGTTTCTTAGTCATTGAAAAACAGAAATGAATGAGCTCGAATAACAGTTAGGAAAATCGAAGACATTAACAGTTCTAAACCGGGGGAGTTAAAGTAGATGGAGGCAGTGGTGGGGGGGTATCCGCTCAAGATGTTTCTATACGAAAATCATGTTATCTTAGGCTCTTTGGATCAATTTTCACTGGCGTTTGCCTAGACACCGCTCTTGTAATGCTTTCTCTCAAAATCCATTTGGCGTCACTAGGAACGCCTCTTATCTCCCAGCCATGCTTGATTCACCTATCATACTTGATAGGAAATATATTTTAAATTCGATAACAGAAAAGAAAACCGGAATTATTTTTTGTTTTTGTTTATTTACTTCCCGACATTTTTTGTATTTATCTTATTACTCTGCTCTTCGTTCATGATTTTGTTCTGATCGCTTTACTTCGCAATAGTTTTGACTTCATCACTTATTTTTTTTTCTCGTTCTTTTCATTGATAGTTATTCAGTCATATGTTTGTATGAATTATCTCCCTTTTGTATTTCTTTCTATCTTTTATGCATTTTTAAAATGTTTCCTTACGTTATGACGTCTCTTTTCCTATGTCGGTTAGTTCTAATTCGTTTACTATGGTTTCTTTCTTTTCTCTTTCTCTTTCTCTTTCTCTTTCTCGCATATCCATTCACCTTTTCCTTTTTTCCATTCTTTTCCTTTCATCCATCGCTTTCTTTGTTTCACGTCAATTTCTTCAATAATTTTTCACTTCTCTTTACATCTGTTAAATTCGTAGTTTTTGTTTTTCTTCTTTCTCTTTTCTTTCTGATTTTCTTTCTTTCCTTCTTTCCTTTTCTGTCATTTTTCTCTTCTTTCTTTTCTTTTTTTTTGTTTCTTTCTATTCTTTCTTTTCTTTTTCTTTTCTTCCAATCGTTTCTTTCCTTTTCTTGCTTTTTTCTTTTATTTCACTTTATTTTCATTGTTTATTTTCTTTTTACTTTGCTTTCTTTCTTAGTTTCTTTTCTTCCTTTATTTAATCTTCTTTCTATTCTTTTTGTTCTTTTATTTCTTTCATTCCATTTTTCCTTCCCCTTTTCTTCTCTGTCTCTTTCTTTATTTTCTTTCTTTTCTTGCTTTTGCATTAACTTTCATTCTTTCGGATTTCATTTCTTTTCGTTTTTTTCTTTCTTTGTACCTTTTCTTTCTTTTCTTTTCGTTCTTCTATTTCTTTCATTCCTGCCTTTTCTTCTTTCTTTCTTTCTTTATTTGATGTTTTCACCTTTTCCCTTCATCTCTTAAGATCTTTATGTATATCTCCTTCTTCCCAGTTATTCCCTCTCTCTATCTCTCTATCTCTCTCTCTTTCTCTTTCTCTCACCTTTACATCACTGTCTCTACCGCATATTTTTGTGGATTTTATCTCAGTTTTCCTGCAACGCAGCCCTTGACACAGAATCCAATATTTTGCCTTTGAGAAGCGAGTCTTTCTTTGATTAAAGTTTTCAGCTTTGTTTCCTCATAATAAAAATTTTCTAATGCAAAATGATTGCTCCTAACGACTTGTGTTTATAGAAAACTTAGGTTCGTTTCTATAATGAACTCCGCTGTTGCAATCTCAAGTCTATCAACGAATTTTACGTTAATTCTCTTGGAAAGAGGTGTAAACCTATAAAATCCCAACCATTTTATGAACGTAATAGTAATTGCAAGTTTAATTTCAAATCCAATTCACTCCTCCTTCCCCAATATGTAAACCTCTCACTGCCAATATACCGTTGTTCAGTATCGCCCTCATCATCAGCCTCTCGACTGATTCAATCGTTGGGAGATGAATCTGAGGGCAGAAAAAAAACAGAATTTGATTCTTCATCGTGATCTTTTCAGTGGACATTCAGATAGCTTTCCGACGGCCGACACCTCTCCAAATCACGAAATATGGCCCTAGACCTTCAGGTTTTGAATTCAAACTTGTCCTTATCCTACAAGGATCGTTCAAAAAGTTCTGATCCTCACCCAGAAAGAAGAGCCATCGCTGAACTTTTTTCTTGTAGCAACACACTGCATCTTCTTATGAAACTAGAAGAACTAATTCATATTTCTGTCTTAATTTCTGTGCAGGTGAGTCCTATAGAAAGGTAAAAGGTGTGCGACAAATCTAAAAATGAACAAAACAGAGCCCCCAGCAGTCATAAAGTATCTGCAAAAAACCCAAGAAAATGAGGACATGTTACAGACACTTGCTGAGGACTTCTTCTGGGCTACTTAAGCGGAGAAGGGATAGTATACTATTTGACACTTGGTTATGTCGTTCAAAAACTTCAACCACTGATTAACAAGTTGATGTCATTCACCGTATGATTTTGGATAACAGATATCTTATTGTCCAGTAGAGAGCCAAGTTTATAGGCAGTAGATTTAGTTCAATACTTAGAGTTTTACCTGAGATCTATGGGATGAGTAAGCTGTCTGCAAGATGGGTGCCAATACTGACAGCAGAGCAGAAGTTGAAAAATGGTTGACATTTCCAGGACACTTTTGACTCGTTTCGCGATGACTCTGAGAATTTCCACCGCAGATTAGTAACTTAAGATGAAACTTGGGTTCACCACTTCGAACCTAAATCAATGATTCAAAGCAAAAAGTGGAATCACACTGGCTCTCCACACCTGAAGAAGTCCAAGAAGGCAACATCTGTTGGCAAAGTGATATTTTTTGTTTCTGAAGGTGTAATCATGATAAACTACATTGAAAAGGAAAAAAAAACTATTAATGGACAGTGTTATGTATCAGAATTAAGACAATATAAGGGAGCAGTCAATTCGAACCGCAGAGGGAAACGGAGGGCAGATGTACTCTTGCTCCAGGATAACGCGCCCGTTCACACTGATGTAGCCAACTGTGGCTTTGAATTCTTACCCCATTCCTCATTCATACAAGACTTCGCTCCATCCGACTTCTCCCTATGACCTAAACTCAAACCCCACCTGCGTGGTTGCCATTTTGGAAACAATGATGAGATCAGATGTGTTAAGTAGTAGTTTTTGTAGGACTGTGATGCCACCGTCTTTCATCATAAGATTGCTGGGTTTAAGCATCACTGGACCAAATACATTGATGTCAAGTGGGACTATATTGAAAAATAGTGAAAAACTGTCTCGTTTCTCAAAATTCTTCTGGGTGAGGCTTACAACTTTTTGAATGACCCCGTAGATAGATAGATAGATAGATAGATAGATAGATAGATAGATAGATTGAAAAACATACACAGATAAAGAGGTAAGATAGATAGATAGATAGATAGATAGATAGATAGATAGATAGATAGATAGATGTCCTTTGATCAATAATAAACACGAGAGACTTGAATATATTTTTCATCTCCAACCACAAAAGAAACGAAGGCTAAAAGTTTGCAAAACCATTTTTACTGCGAGATTTGCTGATGACATAAAAATCCACTTAGCATTTCATCATTGCTGCCAAAATCAATCACAGACATTCGCCTTTCGTTTGAATTCATTATTTTTCCCTTCATCGGCAGATTTTTCTTATTCACTAAAAAAGACTGTGAAGAATTTCTTCGACTTATTTTTGCGCTGTTGTGCTTAGCAGGATTTCAGAATTTTCTTTCTCCTTGGATACTGAATAAATAGATTTTCTCAAAAACGTTTGCACAAACGTGGATCGCGTTGCGCTATCTTTTGTCATTGGCGAATAAAATAGAAAGTTTTATTCAGAATGTTACTGTTTTTTGTATTCAAAACAGATAGATAGATAGATAGATAGATAGTGCGATGGAGAAATTGTCCTTTAAATTACGCAAAAATGAAAATAGCACTGACATTTCGTTTTAACACATATATTTACTAAAATTCAACAAAAAATATTTTGAAATACTAAAGAGTAAATTTATTCAATAACATCGCCATCGACTTCAACCACCACGACCTCCAGACGACTTTAGAATCTCCTGAAACTCTTCGGGACGGTCCCCTTGATTAAGTTTGTGAATGCTACCATAATCCTTAACTTCAGTTCATGTTTGGTGTTAAAAGGAGTTTTGTTGGTCTCTCGCTCAACTGCGCCCCACGCCTAATAGAGAATTATCTGTCTAGATGTAAGGAGTGATATGATCGCAGAAAATGTCTGGCAGCCATGACTGGTTTCTCCTGCTTGCGTGACGTGATGCAGAGTGCTGTTGCCGGACATAGGGTCTTCCAGTAGCCACTCTCTTACCCCAGGCAAGCACTGCCTCCTCAAGGCACTCTGGTGGAAGATGAATGGATGGGATGAATGCTATCACTAGTGATCACTCTAAACACTTTCATAATCACTATTAGACTTATCCAACTCTTTTCGAATCATCTGCACTTGACTCAAACTGACACCAAAACACTCTACAATGTTCATATTGGAGCTACCGGTGCGAATGCCAAGCAATACTGCATTCGGTTTCCAAATTTATGGAGGAGCGAATTGCGTTATGGTGCTTTTTTCATACAGACGGTGCTCAACTGCGCGAAATTAAAAATATAAAATGGCAACAATTTACCCATCGCACTTTATATATTCGTCAGCTTAACGTCTTCCATGAGTGGCTATGCTTTAGAAGACAAAACATCTAATATTTACCTGTTTTCAGTGTCTTAAATTGGAGGCATAGGGACATTTCTAATACAATCGCACTTCGCTGGCCTGGTGATGTTGTGATGAAAGGATATCGACTGCCTGGCGATTCCTTGAAGGTCACAACACTTCTGTTGAGATATAAGGATAAAATTATGTAAAACTTAAATTCTACGGAAGTCTGTTCTTACTGACGTGGGCAAAGAAGGCATAACAAGTGTTGAGAGATCATGCATTGAACTTCTGCGTATTGCAAGGCCAACATTGAAAACCACTTCATAGACAGACTTCTGGGTTTATTAACAGGATGTTCTTTGTTTGAGAAGATAATAAGTCATATCTATTCCGGGATGGAAGTCTATATAAACAGAGTACACACGCGCAAGAACCAATAGAGTTTGTGTAGTGTTCGAGAGACTTACGCAGAGAAGTTGAAAGCTCACAGAGAAAACCGACAGCCCTGCCTTTCATCGTATATTAGAGAAAATCCACCGAAGAAGTTATTCAAGCAAAAATGTTAGCAGCACCAGCATTTAACAAACAGACGTCTCTCAGTGCCTCAACGGTAGAAAAGGGCTGATGTGATGAAACAGACCCATAGCTGTTTTACGATTTTTAAATTCCACTTTTAATTAAATTTTTTTAAAAGCGTCGTTTCTTCTGTTGGTGCGTTTACAACATTTTCAGCAAGATCGCCTAAGAAACGGTGTAGGCACGGTGGATTAATGGATAGCGGCAGTTCGAATTCAAATCGAATTCATTAAAATTCACTTATGTGCAAATACCTTTGGAAAAGGTATGAATCCATCTATTCTCCCTCCTGCTATGAGTAAATAGCAGGTCAGACTGGGTCCTGTAGCCTTGGGTATCGGATCCTATTATACAGTGCAGTCAAGAAAATTAAAAAAAACAAACAATGCGCATGCGCAAAATTAAAAATATAAAATGACGAAAATTTACTAATGTCACTCTGTAGATAGACAACAAACTGAGATAGATAGATAGATAGATAGATAGATAGATAGATAGATAGATAGATAGATAGATAGATAGATTAGTTTTTACTATTCTTTTTTAATCATTTCACCGGAACTAAGGAGGTAATATCACAAGTACACAAGTATTTACAGGGAGTGAAAGTGAAAGAGAAACTGAGAATAGGGGACATTGAGGAAAGGGCAAAAAGGGGTTCTAGACAATAGAAGATGGTGATTGATGTTGCAAGAAAAAAAACATTGGAGTAGAAGTGGCGGATGCATTTAGCTATTTCAACAATTAAAATGGCGGGACCTAGTTGCCAATCTTGTAAAACACTTAAATTAATGTAGTTGGAACACAGGGAAAAAGGTTCGTCAGAGCAGTTGCTATGAAAATATTGGTAGAAAAGACAGAGGGGAGCCTCGTCACGTCGGTGAGAAAGTGACTGAAGCCGATGAGCCAGGTCAGGATCGATTACATTACAGATCCTTCTTTGTATTTTGTCAAGAATCTCGAGATGTATATCAGGAGCCCCAGACTAAATATGGCAACAGTATTCAATGCACGGACGAATTCGTAACTAAAACTCTATCCATCTGCGAGACTTGAGTGTGGGGAACTAAACACTTTTGCTCGTTATAGAATAGAAATATTCCAAGAAAAATTATGTCCATAATCTTCTTCTTTTATGTTCCATGTCCCTTCAGGACGTTGGTGATCATGTCTCTCCACAATTTCCTATATTTTATAACTCTTAGTTAGAGATATAGAAAGAGAGAAAGGAAGACATTTTCCCTGGTACTGTGAAAGTGAAGAAAGGGTCATCTGGGTTGCCTCACCCCTACAAATTGGAACGATGTACTGAGAGTTTACTTTGTTTTATCTATCAATAATGTGGCATCCGGGTAAAGAAAATTGTAAAGTGTCTTTATCACTTTCCTGGGAAATTAGAAAAAGCACATTTCATTGGCGAAAAGAGAAGCAGACGGAAATTATATTTTCATTAGCGAAAACGAATTGAGATATGAATACAGAGAATGAATACACTGTGCGCTTATAGCAGACAGGTGATCTGGTTTATATTTTCGCTGAGACAGCGACGGACCCAAGGATCGAAACCAGTGTACCTATTTGTTGAGAATTTAGGTAAACAAATGTATTTTCATTGACGAAAATAACTTGGAAAATAATTTTTATCTATCGTTCGGATCTTTAAAATGAGAACGTAATGTGGGTTGTATTTTTCGCTGGACAAGTGGTTCCAGGAATGAAGTCGGAGAATTGAAATTAATGAGAAGAATAAACCACGCCCTTTCTTCTGCTCACTTTAAAAATTACATTTGTCACAAAGATATCTATGCCAGCCCTGAGAAGAATACCAAGAAGAAAGGAGGAAGGGGCAGAATTTGGCCCCGCCTGTACGGAGTAGCGGTGCGAGATGTGAAGTTGAAGTTAATGGAAAAGCAAATCCTATGATTACTCCCAAGGAAAGTGGATAATTCTCCAAATTTGGAAAATTGATTAAGAAAGCAGAAGTAGAGAACAAAGAAAACCTTCATTGGAATTAATGAAAATTGGGGAATCCCCAGAATCCTTCGCCCCCAAACTGGCGTGGGGCCGAAGGATTCTGGGGATTATATATGCATATAAGCAGATGACTTTGGGGAGTTCAGAGTTGAGATTCCGC
>OZ010598.1:19351514-19494014 GCA_963932145.1 Acanthosepion lycidas
TTGAACCGCTGCTTTGTGGAACTAATTCTCCGATCACTACAATCTTAGCCTGTTCAAGTCTAGGGTTAACCGTAAGCTTTCCCACAAATCCCGATAAAGCGTGCTTCTTACTCTGTAATACTCTGCCTCGAGTGACTTTTGGGCTTTGTACAGGATAAAAATTGTTGTAATATATATATATATATATATATATATATATATATATATATATATATATGTATGTATATTAAAGAAAACCCGTTGATGGAACCAAAGGACAATTTAACAAAACCTAAAACTCTTATCCAGATACAGTCTTGAATAAGAACGACAATACTACCCAGTAAAGTGCTCGAGGTCTAGAATGCCTAGACCGAACAAAAAAATTCTCTGAAGACCACGTCGGGTTACGACTAGAGCAATACTTTCATAGGACTTAACATTGTTAAAAGTATATATATATATATATATATATATATATATGTATATATATATATATATGGGGTGGGGTTTGAACAATGAAAAATATTAAAGAATTAAAATTTTCAGACACACTGGGTTGTATATTAATAATTTTTTGTTTTATCATTTCAGTTAGGTTCGTCGATTAGTTTCGGCCAGCATGGCCATCACCAGGAGAAAAAAATTCTTGCTTATATTTATATATATATATATATATATATATATATATATATATATATATATATACAGTCGACTCGGTCAAGTTAGTTATGGAAGTTAAAGATTTCAAAATCAAGCAGTCTTTATAATCAATGTAATCAAGTTCCTGAAGAGTGGAGGTAATCTCTGTGAAACCACGAGTAGAGGCAAAATAAATGCATATTTAATTTTATTTATTACGATATATTTGGAGATTTATCTATCGATCCATTAATCATTTTTCTATCTCAATTTGCTCCTCTTTATTATTTGGCTTTGCAGTTTGTCTCTTTCCTGCGTTCCTTTCAGTTTTCCAATAATATACACAACTTTCTCCTTGACACAGAATCTTAAAATGTCTGACTTAGTTTCCATTCGCCTTCCAATTCTCTTTTCCTTTTCCTTAATTACACAATATTTTTCTATTATTTTCCGTCTTGTGCTTTCTTCCTATTGGCTAAAGGTATATACCTATTATAATTGCATAATTGTCTGTCTGGATATCGCCATTTAGGCACACGTCTCTCTTTCTGTTCAAATTGGTTAGATCGATGGATGGAAATCAGTTATATCAGTAGTTCCATTATAGTCACGAAGATTCGTATCATGCTGTTAGGAAAAATGGTTCACTGTGTCGTGCTAGACATTTTTCTCGCTAGAATCTGACACATTTATAAATCCATGCCTTGAATATTACAGCCACATATGGTCTAGTGCTTCTGCTATGCATTTAGAGATTCTTGATAAAATACGAAGAATAATCTGCAATGCTATTTGTCATGACCTGGCATCTTGGCTTCAGTCATTTCCCCACCGCCGTAAAGTAGCTTCCCTGTCACTTTTCTATAAATATTTTCATTATAATTGTTCGGATGAGCGTTTCTTCATCACTATAAATTTAAACGTAGTGCTAGATTGGCGGCAAGGTCTCATCCTTTTACAGTCGAAATGACTTCATGTAACCATGAGTTCTATGTTAACTGTTTTTTTTCGGACTTCTCGCTTGTGGGACTCTTTTCTAGCTTCTTTCTTTCCAATCAAGTTAGATATTCAAAAATTTAAATGCAGTGTCTATATCTTCTCTCTTCTTAATTCCTGTTCTTTTACTGTTCTCTCTGCTTAATAATGTTTTATCTCATATACTCTCACTCTCTGTAAACCCCCTTGAATCTTAGTGGCTTTATTGTGTTGCTTCGGGTGAAATGATTTTAAAAATGTTGGACAAACAGAAATCGATTTCACTCCTATAATATTATCAAAATAGCTAAATGTAAAAATTAATTCTTGTTTTTGCCATTTCTAGGACGTAACCAGTTTCCTTTTTAGAATCATGCCTTAGAAAAGGCATGAAACTGACTTCCAATCTCTGACTCTACTGGACGCATCGACATGATAAAGAAACGATATCGGTCCAGAAAACCGTATATGTTGGAAGACCCAGACACTGAATCATTACAAAACTCATCAGGAGAACAAAGAGGAAACGAAAGTCTTAATCTATTTAATTTCTGTCCAAATTATTCTCTGAAATTAGGACTTAGGATAAATCTTTCCAAAATAGAAACTATGCCCTGGAAATGGAATGAAAGCAGTGATGGCACTAATAAAGACTAAACATTTCATATGAAGACTAAAGACTTCAAATACCTCGGTGTATAGAACAGTTATAACAAATTTAGTATAGGTGATAAAGAAACCAAATATGCATAAAAATATTTTTAAAAATTAAAATAAAAAAATAGAAAATAAATAAATAAATAAATAAAAATAGCAGGAAAAAAAACATGCTCATTGGCATCATGCATAAAAAAGACGGGTCACTGCTATTAGAGAAAGAAGAAATACTGAAGAGATAGAACAAATACACCAAAGGATTCTCTGATGGCAAAATCGTATAACCGACCATACACAGAATAAGGAAGGACTAGAAATATTGAAATCTGAAGTGGAATCAGCAATGACCAAAATGAAGAGAAACAGCGCAGCCAGACGGAATCGTAATAAAGATGCTAGCAGCCTTAGATAAATTCAGCACTGTCAACATTACAGACGTAATAAATTAAATATACAACAGTGGCGATCTTGAAGATCTAAATAGTTCCCTTTTCATAGCACTGCCTAAGAAACCAGATGCAAAAAAAATGTGAACTCCATCGAACAATCAGCCTCATGAGTCAATTAATAATCATCTGTATCGTGAAAAGAGTCTGTAGCAAAATCAGACTGGCAATAGAACAAGAACAATATGCGTTCATTAAAAACACTGGAACAAGGAATGCATTATTTATGCTCAGAATGATATCAGAAACAGCAATACAAATGCAAAAGTATAAAGCTTTTTTTTATAGATTACGCAAAAGCCTTTGATAAAATACATCACAAAGACACGTCGTCCTGGGTATGACGATAAACTACATCTGCAGTTTGGGTATGACGATAAACTACATCCGCGTCTTGTTAAGACGATAAACTACGTCCAACAGTAAGGCCTCTGATCAGGAGGTTTTAGGGGCGTGGAACCACCTTTTAATTGTTGGTGTCCCCAGGTCCACCCGGACCCGGGGTGGTAGCACATGTCAGGGTCCCAGCTATGGGCAAATAGTAAACCCCGAAACTGAGGTAAAAAGCATTATGAAAGTATAAAAATAAGTTTTAATACCAGAAATACTCTATAAAAAATTATTACCAGAAATAAATTTTTGAAGAAAAAAAACTGTTACCAGCAATACGTTTTTGAAAAAAAATATTACCAGCAATAAATTTTTGAGGAAAAAAATATTACCAGAAATAGATTTGTGACAAAACAAAAATATTACCTGGAAAAAAAAGTTATCGGCATTAAATGACCCATTGAGGTGTTGATATGCCGTAAAATAAAACAAACCAAACCAACAAAGATACGCTGGAACTGCTACGTAAAATTGACATATATGGAAAGGATATTAGAATAATACCGAACTTATACTGGCAGCAAACCGCCTGCATACAGATAGGAAATGAGTTCAGTAAATATACAAAAATGAAAAGTGTTCTAAGAAAAGTTGTGCCATCTCACCATACCTTTTCAACTTATACAGCGAGACCATTCTGAGATAATTAGAAGCTCTACTAGGATTTATTGTTGCCGGCCATAATCATAAGAATATAAAATATACAGATGGCAATGTGTTGATCGTAGACACGGAAAGGAAAGTACAAGAACTCTTACAGAAGGTAGCAAAGGAAAGCGAGAAGAAAGGACTAAAGATCAATTACAAGAAGACAGAAAGTATGATTGTTAACAAAAGTGACAGTTCAACGTGCAAATTACAGATTGGGGATGGCGAAATCGAAAAGGTTCAACAGGTTAGGTATCCAGGAAGCGTAGTAGCAGAGGATGAAAAGTGCGACACGGAAATCCGAAGGTACATTGGGATAGAGAAAGATGCCTTCCAAAAGCTGATCAGAGTATTAAGAAACAGAAAAGAGTACTTAACTATTATGTAATATCAGTCCTCATGTATTCAGTGAATGCTGAACAATCTCGTCGCAGATGAAGAGACTTGAAGAAACAGAAAGATGCTGAGAATATCATGGCCGCAACATGCGAGCAACGATGAAGTTCTAAAGACAATAGCAACAAAAAGGACACTTCTATTTAACATCGAGAAGAGACAGTTGAAATTCCTGAAGCACATAGTGAGGAAAGAGGGCTTGAAAAAATTGATAATCACAAGGCAGATTGAAGGTAAAAGAGACAGAGAAAAACAATGTATAACCTACCTGGCGTGCTTGACTGACTCGATGGCGAAGGGTGTAGGAGAGATGGTAAATAGACAAAATTTATTAAGAGCTATAAAGGACAAGAAATTGTGGCGAGCCGTGATCGCCAACGTACTGAAGGGACACGGCACATAGAAGAAGAAGAAGAAGAAGAAGAAGATAGGAAACTGAACAGAAACTAGACTGTGCTTATTGTAGTTTTATCAAACACTGCAACTTGAGACAAAACAGAAACATTAACATAAGAACTTGAATAATTTTCTTAGTCTCGTCTGATCTCGAGTCTCGTATAAATGTCAACGTTTGTCATCCAACTCGTTCAGAAATGTCTAAACTATTAGCTATGTACAACCATTTTCTCAGATCAATGATTAAAAATGGTTTCGAGCGATAATAAGGACTCTACTTCGTCTGGCCCCGCAGACTAGCGATAACGACTCAAAAATAAGTTGTAAGCTTCCAAAATGGATAGTACATATTACTCGAAGAGAAAATAATGGCCTAATCAAGATCTTAACTTTCCACGCCACCATAAACAAAAAGCTAGGAAATAAACCCTCATCAATACTTGAAAGGGCGATAACAGCAAGTAAACTTGAAAAACATTGAAAACTGTTTTAAGAAAAAGATTTTATAAATTTCAACCTGCAGTAATACTGAGTGTTCGTCAATGGATGTCGAATGTTTCCTTGTAAGGAAACAGCCTTTTCAGCGACACCACATTGAAACATTGGTTTCTTTTATTTTTTTTTTCTCCTCACTATAAAAGTATTCTCATTCTCTTTTACTACTAGTAAAGCCTTGTACCTTAGTGGCATTATCGCCTTACTTGGGGTGAAAAAAAACGATGCTACATTCATTAGTTCCACCATTTCTGATTTTCACAGCTAAGATTCGACATGATACGTGCATCAAGTCGAATCCTCCCCATTCTTTTTGTATTTCGTAAGCTCGAAGGAATTTCCATTCGAACAGATTCTTCCCATAAAACTTTCACTTTATAGAACAGACTCCCAAGATTATACTTCCCCGATCACTACAGACTTAATCTCTTCAAGTCTACATTTAGATGTTATCTTTCCTACGTATCCTCATAAATTGCAATTCTTATCTTTTGTCTCTTACGTTTCCCGTACAATCACCGAAGTTAAGCAATGCCAAGCCTGGACAGTACCTAGATGGGTGAATGCCTGGGAATACCAGGTGCTGTAAGCTTGATGGTGCAATGGATAATGGCTCGGAATTTTTAATAGAAGACCCGAGTTCCAATTCTCGTTGGGTTCGTTAGATTCACTTAAGCGCAAATACCATTTAGAAAGGTATGAATTCACCTCTTGTCTCCCCAGCTATGGGTTAATTAGCAAGACTTTTATCAGTAAATCATTATTATCTCCCAAAGAAAATGCTTACAATCTAAAAATATTTTCTGGCTCTAAATAACCTTCAAAGAGTTTATAAACTGTGGAAAATGAATGAATCAATTAATTGTAAGGAAATGGTTAATCTTACTATTATCCTTACAGATAAGGAGAACAGATTTTGATCTCAGCCTGATGACCAAGAAGTGAAGAAAAGCGTAATTAGATAGCATTAGCTTTTCGGTCAATGACTGCCAAATGTTTCAATATAAGGAAACGACTATTTTTATTATTATTATTACTATTATTCCACGGTCCGACATCTTGGTCTAATATTAACACTTCCGCAAGAAACAATAAATGAGTATATTTTCATTAATCAGTTATTATCTAAATTAATTTCGAAGTCGATCATAGACCTTATTCTAGTACAGACTTTAAATGTTAAAGCTCATTTTCCTACACCAAGACGATCTTCAAAATTTTAAATGCAATATCAATCATCGTCTGTTTCCTTGACTCATGTTCCTTTATTGTCCTCTCTGTTTCACTTTCAGTAACCCAACGCATCTTAGTGGCTTTCATTGATTTGCTTGAAGTGAAATGGTTTTTCCTTATAGGATTAGTTTCTTGTAGCAACAAAGACAGGAAGTTGTAGAGAGCTTTGGTCGCTCACGTCCTAAAAGGACATGGTATATGAAAAAACGAAAACTATTTACAAGCGTTTTCCCAGTTATGCTCGCTCATACTCATTTTATATTCAATCCCAACCAAAAACAAAGCGCGTTCGTGCATGTATACGTACGTGTCATCTCCTATGACGAAACCTTGGTATCAACCTCAAGATTCCACTCCCATCGCCAAAATGGTTACACTACCTACTTAAAGAAATCCGATACAGCGAGATAAAAAAGATAAAACGGTCGGGTCTGGGGAAAGAGGTTCGTTCAATGCCACTTTCAATGTTTCGCGGGCTTTCAAACTGGGGACAGTCACGTGACTCATCACTATTTCGACAAGCCTTTTATGCTGATATTTTTCGATAAATGTTTTCGCGTTATCATTTTAAATCGTTTTATTTCTCTATGTTCCTTCTTTTTTTCATTTTAATATTTTTGTTTTGTTTATTGTCTTTCGACCGATTCGCCATCTTCTTCATCTAAAATTTCTCCGTAATACAATATTCAGTCCTTACTTTCTTAATTGGGTTTTCTTCCATTTTGTTTTCTTTTCCATTCTCGTTTTCTGCTTTTTAATATTTTTCATTTTATTCTGCTTGCTTCTTAAGTATTTTAAGGTTGGATTTTATTCCGTGATTTTCGATTTTAACCATTATTCTTAAATGTTTTACCAGATTTTGCATTAATTCTGAATTCCATATACCTC
Source organism: Acanthosepion lycidas (assembly GCA_963932145.1). Lineage (NCBI taxonomy): Eukaryota > Metazoa > Mollusca > Cephalopoda > Sepiida > Sepiidae > Acanthosepion > Acanthosepion lycidas. Next base: position 19,358,660 of record OZ010598.1, read on the forward strand.
TCAGCTGTTCATTTTCCTTAAGTCTCTGGAGTCGTCGTCGTCGTCGTCTTCTTCTTCTTCTGTCTATTCATTCCTTCAATCTTTAAAATATTGCTTATCATCTTCCCTAATTCTTTCGCATTTCTTCTTTTTATTCTTCCTTCGTCTTCTTCTCTTTCTGTCTATTTATTCCTTGAATTTTTAATTTATTGTTTATCATCTTCCCTAATTCATCCGCATTTCTTCTTCTTCTTTTTCTTCTTCCTCTTCTTTTTATTCTTTCTTCTTCTTCTTCTTCTTCTCTTTCTTTCTATTCATTCCTTCAATCTTTAACTTATTGCTTATCATCTTCCCTAATTCCTTCTTATTTCTTCTTCTTTTTCTTCTTCCTTCTTCTACTTCTTCTTTTTCTTCTTCCTTCTTCTTCTTCCTTCTTCCTATCTATTCTTTCCTCTTATCTTTCTCTTCTTGTTTATCATCGCCGCTAACGCCTTCTTATCTATTATTCTTCTCTTTCTTCTCCATCTTTCTTTTTCTTCTTCCTCCTTTTTCTTCTTCTTCTTATCTTCTTCTCTATTCATTCCTTTAATCTTTCACTTCTTGCTTATCATCATCAGTAATTCATTCTGATTTATTGTTCTGCTTTTTCTGTTTCGTTTTCTTTTATTCTTCTTCCTTCTTCTTATTTTCTTATCTATTCTTTCCTTTATTTTTTCACTTCTTACATATCATCATCATTAACGCCTTCCTATCTATTCTGCTTCTTTCTCTTCTTCCTTCTTTTTTTCTTCTTCTCCTTCTTATTATCTCCCTATCTCTTCATTCCTTTAATCTTTCACATCTTGCTTAGCATCATCCTAATTCCTTCCTATCTTTTCTTCTTTTTCTTTTTTTCTTTTACTTCTTTTTCTTCTCTATAATTTCCTTTAATCTTTCAGTTTTTACTTATCATTATTACTAAGTAATACTATTTATTCTTCTTCGTTTTTTCCTTCTTCTACATTTTCTTCTTCCTTCTTCTCCTTCTTTTTATCTTCCTATCTACTCATTCTTTTAATCTTTGAACTTCTTGTTTATCATCTTCCATAATTCCTTCCTATTTATTATTATTCTTCTTTATCTTCTCCCTTCTTTTTCGTTTTTCTTCTACTTTTTTTCTTGCTATCTATTCTTTCCTTTAATCTTTCACTTCTTACTATCATCTTGCTTATCATCAGCATCATAATCATCATTCTTTCCTATCTCTTCTTTCTGTTATTCTTTTTCTTATTTTCTCCTTCCTTCTTCTTTTTTCTTCGTTCTTCGTTCTTCTTCCTCCCACTTTTTTCTTTTTCCAGATATCTTCCTATTCTTTTCTTTCAGCTTTCTCTTCGTCTGCATTAATTTGTTCGTCGCTACCCTGTAATTTCTCCTCCCCTTCCTCTTCCTCTTCCTCCTCCTACTCCGCCGCCTCATTCTTATTCTTCCTTCACTTATCCTGTTCATTCTTTTTTTCTTTTCTCTGTTCTTTTTTCACATCTACTTGCTCGTTATCTCTTTCTTCGTTATCGTCATCATTCTCTTTCTATATTTTCTCCGACTCTCTCTCTCTCTCTCTCTCTCTCTCTCTCTCTCTCTCTCTCTCTCTTTCTTCGCTGAATCATTTCCTTTCCTCTTTTTTTCTCTTTTTGCCTTCTCCACATTCTCTTCTTTCTCCTTTACTACAACTTTTTTATCATTTTTTCTGCTTCGTTTCTTTCTTCCTTTCTTCCTCTATCGTCATAATCTTTGCTTCTTACTTCACACTTAATCTCAATTTCTTTCTAGTTCTCAATTTACACTAAATGTTTCTTTCTTTACTTACCCACTCGCTTTTCTTCCTGTGTCATTTTCTTCTCATTCTCTCTCTCTCTTATTTAATCTATCTATCTATCTATCTATCTATCTATCTATCTATCTATCTATCTATCTGTCTGTCTGTCTGTCTGTATGTATGTATGTATCTATCCATCTCCATATGTCTTTATCTACTACCCTCAATTTTACTTTACTGACTTTTACATTTTCTCATTTCTACTTCATATTATTTCAGTATTCTTTAGTCTTCTTCGACTTGTTCTTCTACTATTACTACTACTACTACTACGACTACTTGTTTTAATCTTTTATTTCATGTATTAAACTTGGAGTTCTGCTACTACCTTCATTACTACTACTGTTAGTACTCTTCAACTAATAGCCCTTCTCTACTTCTATCCTTTTTTATCCATCCCACTCCCTCTTGTAATGATAATTTGCCCTTTTCTTCATTAAACAGCAATCTTTTTTACCCTTTTCTATTTATCACCACGACCACCACCGCAACCACCACCGTGACCACCACCACCACCACCACCACCAGCGTCTTGTTGCTGCAGTCGTTGTTTCTGGCGGATTCTCTTTCTATTCTTTCTCACTGTCATCATTCCTTTCTGTTCAGTATTTATGGTCTTTTAGATTTACAGAAAATTATTTCCTTTCTTTTATATTCTACATTCTGTTTTGCCAATATTATTATTATTACTAATACTACTATTATTATTATCATCATCATCCTCATCATTATTATTATCATTACTACTACAACTACTATTATTAATATCATCATTACTATTATTATTATTATTATTATTATTAAAATTACTATTATTAGTATAATTGCTACTCCTGTTATTATTATTATTATTATTATTGTCTTCCCTCTCGACCTCCTACTACTTCTCTACTTCTACCTCAATTTCATTCTTTTCTTTTTTTTCTGAATTGCCTACATTTACCTTCCGATCTCTCCTCATTTTTCAAAATGGTTTCCAGTTAAAATTTTAAACTTTCCTAGATTCTTCTGATTATTATTACTACTACTCGTCTTTTCCTTATTCTTCCTCCCCCTCCTCCCTTCTTCTTCTACTCGCCCGCCTCTCATTTTCAAATATTATTTTCTCTTCTTTTGCCTCTTATTGTTTTTAACATTTTTAATAATTTCTATTTCCAACTTTCTTCGATTAATCACGTCATCTGTCCCTCCTTCATGCAAAGTTATTCATATCACTGTAATTACGACGACAATGTCTATGGTGTTGGTTGGTAGTGAGGATTGCATGGGGAAAGAAACAATGATGTGTGCATTGAAGGCTTTAATAATCATCATCGTCATGATGACAAAGTTCACATAATCCACATACGAGACGATGCTGCAAAAATGGACTTGTCTAACTTCCTAAACCCAATCTTCTGTTTGGTCAGGGAAGTACTGATTATTTTTTCCTTCTCATTCAGAAGAGGGCCGAGCTGTGCTAATAACTTATCAACACCCATCGGAATATCAAATGGCTTACAGTGATTATGCTATGAAGTAAACAATTGTTTTTGAGTAGCACGGGGTGTTCAAGGAAGAGCAAGTGGTTTACACAAATATGGACAAAAGTGCAAACTTTGGTGCACTCAAATCAAAGACAAGGTGTACGACTGATAGCATACTATCAATATATATATAGAGAGAGAAAAAAAAGTACGATAGATTTTAACAGAGGATCTTGGAATGTGAAACGTTTTCCCAAAGATGGCGCCTTAAATACTGACGGACTAAGGCCTTTCGTGATTATTTGACTGTTTTCAAAATTTAAAACTGCCTTGAAATGACAAAGTTTTCTTGACACGGGAACTACATGAAAATGATTCCAGCAATGGCATCATCGCTTGAAATACGGTTTAATTTCACAATGAGTTCTTTGAAGTTAAAAGCAGTGACCAAGTAAGTCTGCTTTGCTTTCACATAGCCAATCCGGGAATAAATTTATCACATCACACACATACATACATATACACACACACACACACACAAACAGATATATATATATATATATATATATATATATATATATATATATATATATATATATATATATTAAGACATTTTTATGTTTATACATTCTTTTTTATAGATACAAATATTTAAGTAAATGCTCTGTTTATAATAAACATAAGAATATCTTGAAATAATTGTCGGCCTTTGTCCATTTCATAATGTGTGACGTCATTTGTTACATTTGGATACGCAGCGAGCAGGTATAAATGTACGGGGGAAAATCATGGAAAATTGTAGTTTAAAAACAGTAAAATCGACCTTGCTAACCTAAACGCTACTCTGTGGCGAAATCGGTAAAAGCACGTCAGGCTATATGACGGTTCCGTATATGATACAGGTTCGATTCCTGTCAGAGGACGAATATTTTCTATGAAAATTTCTCAGACATTCAGGCCAGTAAATGTTGTTTAATACTGTTTATTATAAACAGAGCATTTACTTAAATATTTGTATCTATAAAAAGAATGTATAAACATAAATATGTCTTAAAATAATTATCGGACTTTGTCCAGTTTATATATATATACTTTATTTTAGGATATTACAACAGATACATGTAAAACCACTACACAAATGCAATCATGTTTCGATGTATATTAACGCATCTCATCAGGCGGTTATTGACTGGCTGGTTAGTAGACTATTTATTGAGATTTAAAAACAACATACAACCACTTTTCACAAGAAAAGGAAAAGAGTAAGAAAGAAAGACACAAGATATAATCTCTTTTCCCGAGAAAAAAAGGAATAAGGAAAAAGAGTAAGAGAGAAGAGGGAGGAGACAGCAGCAGGATTTTTGTTTATATTCAAATCCACCAATCAAAAGGACTAACACTAAATTCAAAGAAATGAAAATTAAGAAGCAATCAAAAATAAGAGCTCATGACAGAATAAAGAATATTGGTCTACTTTTGTATTGATCCCACTTTTAAATTGAATGTTTCTGTTTCCAGATATATGCATATATATATATATATATATATATATATATATATATATATATATATATATATATATATATGAATTGATTTTTTACATACTAATCCGACATATTTTATTTCTTAAACGTTATTTTTAATGGATACCCATATTTGAGCAGATGCTCTGTTTATTTATGAAGCAGTATATTTATTTATTTACATCTACCAGCCTGATGATTCGAGAAATCTTATTAGAAAAATAACTTCTCTTCGTACTAGCGTTTCCTTAAGAGAAACTGTCATTAGATCTTACGTACATCAACCTCTCAGCCACGGAGTGATTTATGATCAAGCAAACCTCAAATATGAGTATCCACTAAAAATAAGGTTTAAGTAATAATATATATGTGTGTGTGTGTGTGTCTGTGTCTGTGTGTGTGTGTCTGTTCTGTGTGTGTGTGTCTGTGTGTGTGTGTGTGTTCGTGTGTGTGTGCAAATATATAGAAAAATAAGAAAGAACACGTCAGGTAAATAATCCGGAGTTCTTTAGTATTTTTGTTTTATTATTAAAAAAAAAAAAAAAAAAAAAAAAGAAAAACAGCGCTCCATACAGAAGTAGATCTTAAATTATAATTATTTTTTAAAAATATGATTCCTTCGCTGCATAAGAGTTCTCATGTTTCAATTCAAAAACAAGAGCCAAAAACCTCAATATAATTATTAAAATTAAATTGAGTTAAAGTATCAAGCCCTGTTTCATCCTCAAGCGAAAATTTTGGAAGATTTGTTTTTGAAACATGAGAACTCTTATGTAGCGAAGGAAGCATTTTTTTTAAATAATTACATCTATAGATAGATAGATAGATAGATAGATAGATAGATAAAACATGTAATAATTGTTTCAAAGTGCACAGATACTCCGTTCTTATCCACCATTCTTACTGGTAATTATTGCCTCGACTTCTACACTTAATTTATGCTTTCCTATTTCCGGTACCAATCGCATCCATGTTACTAATATCTACGATCTTACACTTGTTATGCAATATTAGAGACTTGTGAACGGATAAAAAGATTACAGATTTTTTTAAATAAGATTCTCTATATAGAGAAACGACAATTTGAACAGCGCATACAAACTAAATGTGGTACGGATTTTTACTCTCCATTTTGTGAGCAGGCATCTTTTATGAGGCAGTGTGGAGAAACAAACAAAGGATAGACTATAAACTACCTTTGAAGACAAGTGAATTTGTTGTATACTCACTTCGTTCTGTAGAAGTCTTTTTTGGTTGACGGTCTTAATTCCATAACGAAGCTGCATTCTCGGCCGGGTGATCACTATGTTTTGGTTCGGAGGAAAAATGAGAACTTCAACAAAAGGCATTTTAAACATATCTATCTTATTAATCACATCGACGTTTTCAACTAGCCAATGAGGTCGCTCTATCCCCGGCACTGGGGAACAAATTCCCCAAGACACAAAATAACTACGTCTAATCTTTTCGACGTGTAAAACTTAACTCCCTGAAAACATTTTCTATTCCCACATTGTGCTCAGCCAATCAAAATCAACATCCCTATTTTTGTCTACGAGCTGACCCCAAGGTCAGCCTCAGAAGGTCTGCGCCAAATAAACTGCCACTAAAAAATAATTGTCTCAAATTATTATTTAACAAATTTTCCTGGTCAAATTACTCTGAATTTTACATATATGCACACACGCATATATATACCGTAACCCCCCCCCACACACACACATATATATATATATATATATATATATATATATATATATATATATATATATATATATATATATATACATACATGCTTGTTTTTGATTCTGTTGACTGCACAGTATAGTAAGGTCAGTTTGGCATCGTCTGTGAGAAAAAAAAACACCATGACGCAATTCACTCCGCCAGAAATTTGGAAATGGCATACTGTAGTGCTTGGAATTCACGCCAGAAACTCCAATAAGAATATTTCAGTGTTTGGGTGTCAATCTGAGGAAAGTGCAGTGGATTTGGAAAGAATTGGATGATATATCCAGTCAACATGATGGTGTTTGTCGTGATCACTAGTGATGGCATCGTTATGCCTCCATTCATCTTCTCATAGGGCCTCAGATTCAACACGTGGGCCTACATCATGTGCCTTGAGGAGGTAGTGCTGCCCTGGGTCAAGAGAGTGACTGCTGGAAGACAGTATGTCTGGCAATAGGACTGGGCATACAAGCAGGAAAACCCAGTAATGGCTGTCGAACAATTTCTGCGACTACTTCACCTCCTACAACTGGCCATCTAACTCCCCAGACTGCAACCCAAATGATTATTATGTGTGGGTCACAGTTGAGCGAGAGACCAACAAAACTCCTTGTAACACCAAAGATGAACTGAAGGCAAGGATTATGGCATCATTCGCCAACTTAAAAAAGGAAATCGTCCAGAAGAGGTGAAGGAGATTCCGAAGTCGTTTGGAGGCCGTGGTTGAAGCCAACGGCGATTTTATTGAATAAATTTACTCTTTAGTATTTCAAGATATATATTTGTGTAATTTTGGTTAATATATCTGTTAAAATGAGATGTCCGTGTTATTTTTCTTTTTGCGTAATTTAGACGACAATTTATCCATCGCACCCTCTGTCTGTGTGTGTGTGTGTGTGTGTGTGTGTGTGTGTGTGTGTGTGTGTGTGTGTGTGTGTGTGTGTGTGATTACTGAGGTGTATTTATTTTCACCGACACGCCTATTTTATAAAATGAAAAATCCCCACTGGTATGACAATTCCGGGCAGCAATTAGTCCCAAAAATATTCATTTATCCAACGATTATACTTCCTTACAATTTATTTCTTTACTTATTTCTTCTTTTTTTTTAACAAGTCTTGAGAGCCGCTCAAGGAGGAAGATTACAGTCAAAATGGTAATGATAGATGAAAAGTGTGATATCACTGAAAGTGAAGTTAACAAGATGTGTAGATCATGAAGAGAAGGGAGATAATCGTTTGTGTGGATAGGCGAATAGAGTGGAACATTTTTTACAGATTTAGAACACGAAGGAAACACGGATGATTCGACTCCGTAAAAGTGGCGTGTCCTTGCTGTAAAGCTCTGAACCAGTCGAACTAAAGAGTGGAGGTCATCTAAACATTTGTAACAAAACGTTGGACATGTTGCGCCTGTAGGAAAGTGGGGTTTCAGAGTGGAAAATAAGTCTTCCTTCCCACACAAAACAGAGTAAACGATTTTGAACTCTGTTAAGGGTGGAATGTGATAACTGAGCAACTCCAGCCCAGATATGACAGCAATACTCCATTTTTTTGGTGTAATATGACTTTTTATAAGGATAAAGCATGATAAATGATATCGGATAGTTCACGGAAAGAAAGAATGAAATATTTTTTCCAGCATCTTTAGCCATATATATATATATTCAAATAAGTTTGATTTAAAAGAACCGGTAAGGTCTGTCGGTTTAATTTTCTATTATATTTATCCAATTAGACGTTGAGTCTTGTTTTCGAAGTTGCGGATAAACTGTCCGAAGTTCATATATTGTTATTTTTGTTCAAGTACTTTCGATTTTCGCAGTCATTAGCAAGAACCGATATGGTCTCTGTGTGGTAGTCATACATATATATATATATATATATATATATATATATATATATATATATATATATATAGTGATTAACTGAGTTAAGCTTAGATGTGGCACATGGCCGGAAGAATGGAACACTCAATGAGGCCACTACTCACTCGGAGTAAACAAGCTTGTTTACCATTACACCACATCGATATATATAAATATATATATATATATATATATATATATATATATATATATATATATATATATATATATATACAGTGCTGTTCGATAAAAGTGTCTCACCTTATTATTTTTACTAAAAATATTTTTTGTCTATTGTTTTGGGGGTTAAAATAATTTTTAATCTTACTAATATAAAGACCCCTTTCCGACCACCTTGAAAAAAAAAGTTTATTTACCCTAAGGTATTCTATTGATAATTATAAATTTGGATATAAATGAGATTCAAGAAAAAACTCTGTGCAAAAGAAGTGACTCAGATATCACATTCTAATGATTAAACTGTTAAATTTAAAGAGCTTTTGACAAAATATTAAAAACTATTTTACAATACACTCAGAACAATATTCTAGAGAATCCTAGAACAGCTTAAATTAAATCTAGAGTATCCAGAATATTCCAGAAAACCTCATACAGTATAAAAACAGCTTGAAATAGCCACTCAGAACCACTTAAGGCATCTATTATTGTCCTCTCAAAAGCAGGTAAGTCTACGAGAGAAATTGCAGAAATTGCTATAACCTCACAATCAACTGTTTCTCGTTTGCTTAGGGCGCATAATGATGCCACTCCTGATCCAAGGAAGGAAACAAGCGGACGAAAGAAAAAGATTGATGATAGAACTGGTAGGGTAATCAAGAGAGAAGTTGCGAAGAATAGGACTATAAATAGCCAAGAAATTGCAGCCAGTCTAAGCGAAGAGCAAGGTATTAGTCTTGCCTCTTCAACAGTCCGTCAGAACAAGGTTAAAAATCTTGTTAGAACAAGGCTACAAATCTTGTACACGAAGGTTTAAGCCGCTAATAAGCAAAGCCAACAAAACCAAGAGACTTGAATGGGCTCACTATTACAAAAAAAATCACCGTAGAAGACGAAAGTTGAGCTAAATTCAAAGGATAAAGTAAGTCACTTTGTCACTTTTATCGAACATCACTGTATATATATATATATATATATATATATATATATATATATATATATATATATATATATATATTTCTGATGTATATTTAAGCAGCAAGTATTTTTCCAATTTTCGGATAAGGTGTTGAGTATTTTGCGCAAAGTTGTGCATAAACTGTCCGAAGTTCATATTTTGTTATTTTGTTCAAGTACTTTCGATTTTATATATATATATTTTCTCTATATATATATATATATATATATATATATATATATATATATATATATATATAACAATAATGTTAACTCGGTACAAGGTCCGGGGGGCACTCAAGATAGAGGAGTACAGAGTAAAAGGCATAGTTTATGCAGATATGTTGGGTCGATAACGGTTAATCCTAAACTTTAACAGGTTAATATTGTAGTGATCGAAAAAGCATCCCCAGGGAGTCGATTCCACAGAGCAGCGGTTCGTGGTACGAAGAGAATTAGAGTGATTCGATAAAATGTGCTTGGCACGGCGGGTCTTAGACGTTAAAATAAAAACTGGCAGAACTAAGGAATGTAGTTGATCGGAACCTTTTCCAAGTAAATAGCGAGAGATTCACGACGGCTGTAGGGTGGAAAATGAGATCCAATTGAGGTCTTGAGTGACTCAGTAGACGTTCAAAGCATGGAAATTCATTGGGAGTGGAACAGTTCAAATTGAGCGGAGAAAACTCGGTTGTTGAGGTTGTAAAATATACATGAAACTTATTTCCCCATTGAGCTCGTTAGACTAGGCCAGAGAAGAGATGAGCTGCAAAAACCTTTGTAGATATAAGCAATGCTGTTATAGAAATCAACTCTATGATGACTGATAGTTTCACGCCTCAAGACAATTGCTTGATGATCATTTAAAGTGTGAAACTTTACGTCAAAACATAGTGTTGATATCTATGTCCACACTGTGTGTTTCTGTGTGTGTCTAATTTAACACGGCACAAATCCAGACAAGGGTAAATAAAGGTAAGAGTATTGGTTTGCGCCAATCAGCCAAATCGATAACACTTCCCAGAAAGTCTTACCCATTTGGTTGTTTTTTCTAGGATCTTGACTTTGAATGTTGACCTCTGCTGTCATAGCGCAATATGTAACTCGTTTGGATATGAGACAGGCCAATATTTCCACTATTAATGTGTGTATGTGTGTGTGTGTGTGTGTGTGTGTTTAGGTTGTATATATTCCAGAGAACATTCTATCATTCCGTTTCTAATATGCCTACTCCACCTTACTTTCATTACCACCCGCTTCTTTCCACCCGCATTTCATTGTATATTTTTGTGTATTTACTTCTTCACTTTCATCTTATTTCTCTTATATCTTCGTTTCCTTTCGTTTCATTTTTATCATTAATTCATTCTTATTTAATATATTATTCTCTTCTACTCCTGACTTCCATCCATTTTTTTCTTTCTTGTTCAGTCTTCTACGTATTCACAGACAGCAAATCTTCGTGCCGTAAATGACCACCTTTACAAAATGGCGTTGTTTCCGGTTTCCGGTGACTACATATAAAAGATTTTTTGTTTTTTGTTTTTTTTTATTTTTTTATTTTTATTTCTTACTCTTTCCACACATCGCTTATTCATATTTTCAGAATCCTTACATATTGATTTTCCTATTGGCTTGTTCTACATTTTTTTCTTTTCCTCTCTCTTTCTTGTTCTCTCCTTCGTTGTTTTTCATTCTTTTGTTTTCTTTTCTTTTTCACGAACTTAATTTCTGATTCTTACTTGCTATTTTTTCTTAGCCTTTCACCGCAAGTAATTTTCTTAGATTCTTTTTTTCTTTTTTTACCCTTGAGGCGGTCTACAAATAAACGGAGAACGTAATATACATATATGCATAAATAAATTTGCATGGACAGACAGAAATAGTTTGTCAGAGAGATATGCTGAAAGAAAGATAAAATCATCTGTTTAGATACCATAATATTCTTTTTGCACGTGTGTCTGTGTGTGTTTGTGTGTATATGTATGTATGTGTGTGTGTCTGTGTATATGTCTGTGTCTGTGTATATGTCTGTGTCTGTGATCCATGTTCTTGCTGTTGAGACTTCCGTACAAGGCAACATTAATGGAGCACCCAGTGAGTCAGGAGGCTCACTACAGTAGGTAACTGTTAACAATCACATTACACTTGTTACTATTATGGTCATTATAAGCTTAGAACATCAGAAACCAAATAGAAGATGGAACTGAAGTAAACATGTTTAGCGCCAATCTCTCAAATGTAGTTAAAATTGGCCTGTCCTGAAAGTCAACATTCCAAATAACGTTTTCCGTATATGGAATTGAAATCAGGTTCGAAAATCCGAAAAATACACAACAGTCTTCGCTATCTAGCTGGTATCTTAGAATAGGCTTTTACTTAGTTTCACATGAAGTAACACACGTGGGACACTTAATGAGGACCAAACTCACTACACTAATGACAGTATTCGCTCGACTTTCCCATCACCGTTACGTGGCTTCCCTCTGTCTTTTCTACAAATAAATCCATAGCAGTTGTTCTAAAGAGTTCTCCTCTTTGATACCTTTCGTATGGATATAACTATACTACTAGATTGTAGGATGTGCGGGTGGTGTAATTGAAAGCGGCTCGGAATGAGAACTCGGAGAGCCGAGTTCGAATTCCAGTCGGGTTCGTTACATTCACTTACGCGCAAATACACTTGGGAAAGATATTAATCCATCTCTTCTACTACTCCTCAGCTATGGAATAAATAGCAGGACAGTTTGAGTCCTATAGTCTTAGGTTGCAATCAATCTTCCGCAGAAATAAACGGCAGCCTACTGCAGGAAAATCTTCTGCCTAGTCAGTCATGAATAGAAAGAGACATAATCACCCAGACGTGTATCACGTATGGTACTTAACTGAACGACTAAATTGGCTAAGTTTCATCGTTTTTATTAAGCAAACGAGTTAGATATAACCTTATGTTCTATTCTGATAGTTTCTTTTCTCGCACTCTTCGCCTTTTTCTGGTTTCTTGCTTCCCTAACAACTACGACCTTCAAAAATTTTAACGTAACGCTAATCGCTATTTTTCTGTCTTCCTAAACCCAGTTCTTTTATTGTCCTTTATCCTCACTAAAGTCTTTTAATTCCTATTCACTGAGAATAAACCCTTGCGTCTTAGTAGCTTATTGCCTTGTTTGTGATGAAATAATAATAGCTTACTGAATCATTGCTCCACTGCAATGAGTCTTTGTTCTCCTATATTCAGCGTGCGGGTCCCTTATACACAAAATGAAGCCGTATTTATTCATTGTATTGCGAAATGAATCACAAATACTGCAGTTGCATAGTGTATAACATGAACTCTGGCCGTAACCATTAGACATAACCAGTACTTGCTCTGGTCATCAAATACAACACACCTGTCTAGGTTTCGAATATCGTACCGGAAATTGGTGGCGGCGGGGGGGGGGGCTATACTTCAGGGAAGGTGGCTTGTGTTCAATGTAAACAATATTGCTGATTCAGTTTCTTCACCAGAATTTGTGTCGTATATTGAATTTTAGTCGTTGCGCACCTGTGAGAGAATATCAAGCCGTTAATCTGTTGATCTAGGCGCGATTTCGATCGTACTCTTTCTTTATGGATGCGGTCGACTGTTGTCGGGGACCAACGAGTCAGTCCGAATTCTACGATAGTTTCCTTTGCTGCATAGTATGTGCTTCATCAGGGCTACATAGAGTTTTGAATTCACAGTTGTCCTTATCATAGACTGGCTGCCAGCCATGGCTACAGAGCCAAGACTACTCTACTATTTACACATAGTTGGAAATTTTGAATTCAGATTTGTCCTCCTTTTAGACCTGTTGCCGCCCAAAGCTATAGGACCCAGTCTGACCTGGTATTTACCCATAGAAGGAGGGAGGAGAGATGTATTCAAGTGTAATTATACATTGCTGAATTTTAATGAACGCAACTGGAATTCAAACTCGGCCGCTATCCATCACTCCATCGTGCCTCCACTGTTTCTTTGGCGTCAGGCGATCTTTCTGAAAAAGTTGTAAACGGCCCAACAGAAGAAACGACGCTGTTGAAAAATTATCAAAAATTTAATTAAAGGTGAGATTTTAAAATCGTAAAACAACTATGGGGCTGTTTGTCCCAATCACTACTTTTCTACTATTGAGGCACTGAGAGACGTCTCTTTGTTAAATAATGCTGTTGCCGCAAACGTCTTTGCAGTAAATAACTTCTTCGGCGGATTTTCTCTAATACACGATGAAAAGCAAGGCTGTCGGTTTTCTCTGTCAGCTTTCAACTTCTCTGCGTAAGTCTCTCGAACACTACACAAACTCTACTGGTTCTTGCGCGTGTTTACTCTGTTTATATAGACTTCCGTCCCAGAATAGACATGATTTATTAACTTTTCAAACAAAGAACATCCTGTTAATAAACCCAGAAGTCCGTCTATGAAGTGGGTTTCGATGTTGGCCTTGCAATACGCAGATATCCAATGCTTGATCTCTCAACACTCTTTATACCATCTTTGCCCACTCTCCTCCACTCGAGACGCCGGTAGAATTTAAGTTTTACATGATTTTATCCTTATCACTCAACAGACGTCTTCTGACCTTCCAGAAACCGTCAGGGAATCGATATTCTTTCATCATAATATGACCATGTCAGCGGAGTTCCGATTACATTAGAAATATCCCTATGCCTCCAATTTAGGACTTGAAAACAGGTAAATATTAGATGTTTTGACTTCTAGCGTATAACCAGAGATTGTACGAAAACACCACTGATGGAAGACGACAAGCTGATGAATATACAAGGTGCGATGGATAAATTGGTGTCATTTTATATTTTTCATTTCGTTTATGCACACTGTTTGTTTTTGATTTTGTCGACTGCAAAGTATAGTAGGGTCAGTTGGGCACCATCTATGAGAAAAAGAGCATTTGGAAACGGCATGCTGTATTGCTTGGCATTTGCACCGGAAGATCCAATACGAACATTTCAGAGTGTTTGGGTGTAATCTGAGGACAGTTCAGATGATTCGGAAAGAGTTAGATTAGTCTAATGGTGGTGGTCACAAAGGTACGACAGCACGGAAAACTCACTCTGCTCGTTCTGAGAAGGAAATAAATTTCGAATTAATTAGTGAGGACCTCAGACTCAACACGGCAGCCTACATCAAGTTCCTTAAGGAGGTGGTGCTGCTCTCGGTCAAGAGGATGGCTACTGGAAGACCCTATGTCTGGCAACAGGACTCTGCATCATGTCACACAAGCAGAATCCAGTCATGGCTGTCAGGTAATTTTCCCTTACATCTGACCACTTAAATCCAAGACTGCAATACCATTGATTATTATGTGTGGAGCAGAATTGAGTGAGAGAACAACAAAACCTCTTGTAACACCAAAGATGAACTGAAGGCAAGGATTATGGTAGCATTCACCAACTTAAATAGGAGACCGTCCAGAAGAATTGCAGGAAATTCCGAAGTCGTCTGGGGCTGTGGTTGAAGCCAATGGCGATTTTAATGAATAAATTTACTCTTCAGTATTTCAAGATATTTTTGTTTAATTTTGGTAAAAATATCTGTTAAAATGAGATGTAAGTGTTATTTTCATTTTTTTGTAATGTAGACGACAGTTTATTCATCGCACCCTGTATAGTGTAGATATAGTAATAATAGAAATCATAGGCTGTGCGAGACGCTGCGCCCATGTTTTGAGTGACGACTAGTGATGGCGACGTTATGCCTCCATTCATCTTGCCACAGGGCCTCAGACTCAACCAGGGGGCCTAGATAAAGTGCCATGAGGAGGTAGTGCTGCCCTGGGCCAAAAGGGTGGCTTCTGGAAGACCCTATGTCTGGCAACAGGACTCAACACCTTTCCAACAAGCAGGAGAACCCAGGTATGGCTGTCAGATAATTTCTGCGACCGCTTCACCCCTTATATCTGGCCACCTAACTCCCCAGACTGAAAACTCCTTGATTTTTTTGTGTGGCTGCAGTTGAGCGAGAGACCAACAAAACTCCTTGTAACACCAAAAATGAAACTGAAGGCAATGATTATGGCAGCGTTCACCTACTTAAAATAGGAAATCGTCCAGAAGAGACGCGGGAGATTCCGGAGTCGTCTGGAAGCTATAATTAAAGCCAATGGTGATTTTATTGAATAAGTCTACTCTTTAGTATTTCAAGATATTTTTGTGTTATTTTGGTAAATATATCTGTTAAATGGAGATGGCAGTGTTATTTTCATTTTTTACGTAATTTATTTGCGTAAAGTATAAAGTTTAGGTATAGCATCTTCAGTTTCAGTATCACGTCTGAAACGATAATCAGACTAAGGGGTTAATAATTTTTGTGCGGACTTTAAATATATAGGCAATCTGACGGCTTATATGAAATCTGTTAAAATGAGATGTCGGTGTTATTTTCATTTTTGCGTCATTTAGACGGCAATTTATCCATCGCACCGTGTATATGCTCGAACATATATAGGTTTCGTCGTCCATTTTTATTTCTCAGGAGATAATCTGACACATTTATTTTGCTTGATATGTCGATAGGAGTGTGTTTTATGCGTGAGTTAACTGTTTTAACCCACGAAAACAACATCATCAAAACTTCCGGCAATGTGGCAATGTCTGTTGGAGAAGCAAAACTGAAGCCGTTAGTGACATTTATTGATATTTATGTCTTCCATTTCCTGTCCTATGGACTTCAGTCAATTTGCATTTTTTTTTACATATCATATTTTAGCCACTATTTGAAATACATTTGGTAATATCATGATTAACAAGTTTATTTATACTTGGTATTATTTAACTCTTTCATAGCTTACTTAATATAATGATCTCAAATGTAATTCTTAACATCAGCCAACGTCACTAGCGGATTCGTTTCTGCTTCTCTTACCTGCATTTGCCGGAAGTTGTCATGATGCCGGTTTTGAAGGTTAAAGCTGTTAACACGCTCATAAAACACTCCTCTATCTCCGTATCAAGCGTTATAAATGTGTCAGGTTATCTCTCGAGAAACGGGAAAAGACGATCAGTGGCCCAAACGTAATAGCATTTTCCAAGGTACATTTGAAACAAATGTAGGACAACAGCCTTATATGTGGCTATATATATATATATATATATATATATATATATATATATATATATATATTGTTATATTAGGTTGGTGCAAAAATAAAGTCGTTTTTGACGTATTTTTAACGTCAAAAACCGACATTATTTTTGCACCAACCTAATAGTAGCCGTAAATATTCTACGTACACAATATTTATTCGTATATCATATGCAAAATGTGGCACACAGCCAAATTGGGGGAGTGGGGAAAAGAACGGTCATCTTCTGTCAAACATTATACTTAGCTAGCCACAAACACTAACCGCAAAAAAGAACAGTATTACACCAAAACAACGCACTTACTTACCATTCCTACTACAACCACTATAATACCTCAATGTCTCTATAGAGTTCTAACATGTCCTCATATGTACAATTCTTGTCTGTGAGGGGGGAGGAAATAACAACAATTTAAAATCTAAACCCCAATGTGTATTTACAATATAAAAAAAATCTATTTACAAGAAACTAAAAAAAATAGTGTTACACTATTTACATTATTCGGACTATTGTCCTCATCTTTGTCGCCATATTTATTACAACGTTTCGGCCGTTGTACGCTCCGGCCTTCTTCAGGTGGTTGAAATGTCGAAATGTAAATAATACCTCATCTCAGAAATATAGACAAAATAGTGTTAGTAATAAAAAACACAATCCTTAAATGTGGCAGAAACATCAATTAACAAAACGAAATCAATGCGGAACTTTGAATAAATATACAACACTCATTCGTCCAAAACCACTCACTCAAAGACACACTCATTCAAACACTAAAACAAATACGAAACACACCCGAAATCGAAAGGAGTCCCCCATTCACAGCGTAATCTCCTGATACCTAACCGGCATCAAAATCAGCTCCTCTTACTTGGCACAAACACGCAAGACTCGCCCAACTTTTGCCAAATTCTGATGGAGAGAACTGCCGCCTTTCAGTCCTAATCTTGACTTTAAGCTGGTGCTTAAAGAACAAGCTCATTTGGGAAGAAGTGAACTTTTCGCCTCATAGAATCCCTTCTGGCATGTCGTCCAAAAGAACACATAGTGATCAGTTTTCGTCAACGGCGGCACCACATTGTTACAGACGGAACTGGCCTCAAGGACGAAAAACCTTCCGCGCAGCATGTGAACCATGATGCCTTCAACAAACTTGCACAACGGGACTACGAGCCTACAATGAAAGAAGGCGTGACCGAGAATCTCCATCTCCCTAACACAGCGATCACAGGTTGGAGATTTTTCCAAACACGCCGAGAAAAATCATTTGCCGACCCAGAGAGTCCCACGAACCACCAGCCAGGTGAGTGATACCTCATTATTAGTGAGGCATTTCAACCTGGGCGCTCAAGGACAAATTGAACGAGACCCCTGCTTCGTAAGACCGAGCTCGTCAATCAGATCATCTACACGGATCTCCTAACACCCGATATAATGCATCTCGAGACAACGCCTGGACGTTAGAGACGTCCAAAACAAGTGTTTGCGAGCAAAACAACATTCACGATAGAAGGAACACTCGCCTCGGGGTAAACGGCGGGCCTCCTCCTCACATGAGTGCACACTTCTCAGAGATGGGAAGTTTCCTACAAACGTCTTCCTTTCAGAATTCGCTCTCCTCATCCGAATCGTGACACATTCGATCTAGGAACGCAATGCGAAGCGTATATTGAGGAGATTCAACGCTAGGCATAGCCAAACCGCCTTCAGAAGGGTATGGGTAACAGATCTCGCGAGCTACCTTAGCGGACTTGCCTCCCCACAAGAAGGAGAACAAGATTCTTACTAATGAAATTAGTATGGTAAACGGGAGTGGAAGTACAGAGAGTCAATAAAGGAGAATCCGATTGATGTGAGAGGCACATATTTCCGCCCTCCTCTTTAAGGAAAGATTCCGCAAGGATCACAGTCGAACTGCGACCTCGGCTTTCTCCTGCACCTCCGACCAATTCATTTCAAACAAGAGATCGGGACCGAACCAGACGCCGAGTATCTTGATCGGCCCGTCCGCCCAGGGAAAATGTTCGGGAAGAGAAACTCACTTCCACGCGCTCAACCACAAGCCAACGGATTTATCGCGGTTGATCTTGGCCCCTGTCACCGTCATACCCTCTGATTTCTTTGACATCGTCAATTTCGGCTCTGTTCGACACATGAACCGAAACGTCGTCAGCATAGGCGGAATACCTGGCCGAGGTGGTAGTCACGGTCCGATTATCCGTCAATATGACGCACGCGATATGTCACTGAAATGCATTTCGAACCTCTTTTGCACACAATTCAGCGGCCATATTCGTTACCTCGAATGACATTCTTTTTAACCTATCCCTAATTACCAGAGCTTGATCATTTTTGATAAGCAAGGAGACCAACTCTGACATAGCTAAATCTATGTCCCTGTATTTACGGGATTTTACTGCTCGACCAACTTTTGCTCACATGCTGTTTGTGCTGCCAATCTCTCGAGATAAAGTCGACGACCATATTCAGCAGCAAACGACCTGATCTTGAATTTTAATTTTGTCCCATCACATATTTCTAACCACAGCTCCCATCAGTTCCTGAGTAGTAGTGGTTCCGGAAATCTTACTCATCAAACAATGAGTTCAGTTTCCAGTAATCAGTCAGCTTATCCTTAAGCTTGTCTAAGTTTATACAAACCCGGGCGAGCCTATGATCCGAATAAACTATATGATAGATCCTAAGAATCTTACATCGACTCTCCTAAGAATCGATGTAGCCAAAACGCACATTCGTAGCCTAGCCGTCGTTCAGACACATTCCCGACGGTGTTCATTGCGGTATTTATCGACAAGATCAAACTTATCGAAAAATCCCGATATTGTTTCACGTCGCGGTTACTTTAACCGATCCCTATACGATCTATATGGAGGTCAAGGACGGCATTCCAATCACCCGCTAAAACTAACCGACGAGATGTCGTCGAAAACAGCCCGATCTGTCGAAACATATCAGGACGCCGAGAATGGACTTTGGGTGCATAAACCCCAATGAGATGAAGAACCTTATCCTTTATAGTAACATCCAGCACGCAAAGCCTGCCCGCCGGATCTGCGAAGATATCAGCACTCACCGCGTTCAAAGACTTGCTTACCAGCCAGGAAACTCCTCTCGAGCGACCACCAAAGCATGCTGAATAGAAGAAAAAGCCCTTAAACAGAATTTCCTCATAATCACGAGTTTAAAAATGGGTCTGCACACAAACATCCACCCAGAGACCCTGAAGATCACAAGAGAACCTTACCCTGCGAGACTGTGTCACCAGGCCCCGGACATTCACACTTGTTAGCCGGAGTGCTATTATCGGACCGATTAGGTTGCTCTTCTGCATTGAATATAGACGGGTGAAGACACCAACATCTTGTCCCATTGATCCCGTTCCCATCTCAGTAATGATGGTACTATCATGAGACAATGTCCCAGGGAAATGTTAGTTTTAAGGCTCTATAAAGGGAGGGGTGAACAAAAAGCGGGAACTGCCCAGAGCAAAACTGTTTTAATTTTTTCGAATTGGATTCATTGTAAAAACGCTAATGAGGGAAAAATCCCAAAAGCATTGTTGGCTTCAGCTACCATGTCCCAAATGTCCTCCCTAACCAGATCGGCCTTGGTCTCGGGCCCTCGATATCGAGACCATTTAGAGATTTGAAGTTGATAAGGAATTTCAGATCTTTACTCTTCCAACATTGCGATAATACTTTCACTTCTTCACCTTTTGAAACCCGGTACACGTCTTCCTATGTGTTATAAATGAGCTTTTTTCTAGCTTCTGTCGATTCAAGCGATGGACTTCTTTGCCGTTTAGTATTCTTGGTCTTTGTAGGTGTGCTGGTGGGAGTTTGGACAGAGGATGGTTTAGAGGTATTGGAGGTACTAGAAGTGGTGAGATAGTCTTTGGAATATGATTTGGGAATAGGAACCTTTTTAGGGTTGTCATTTTAGAGAGAGTAAGAGATAGGGATCTCAGGACTGGAGGAGGAGCCATGAAGTGTTGTTTTGTGGATGGAGAAGACGGTGCCGAGCAAGAAGGGTCACTTTTTTAGGGAAACGCTTCTCCTTAAGAGCCTATTTCTGCTTTTGTAAATTTTCCGCTTTCTCGAATGATGGCTCATTTTAATTTCTGTTGCCTAATTTGATCTGAGTAGCTGGTCGGGGAATCACCTTAGAACTGGTAGAGATTTGGGCTGTCTGTGTCATTACTCCTAGAGGCTTCTGTGGAACGAGGTCCCGCTGTCCGGAGCTTCCCTCTAGCTCTGTCAACGACCTACCATTTCTCCTTTTCCTTCTCCGCAACCGCACAAGCGGCGAGCAAAGGTTTTCGGGGAATGGAAGACCCAGCCGGGTATTTCACCACACCAGCCCCGTTCGCTAGCATGCCCATTACAGGCGAGATGGAAACAACAGACTCAACCTAAGGGGGCTTGGGTTGGCGAGGAGAGGGCGAACTCCAGAGGCCTCTTCTCGGGGCAGGAAGCGGAAAGGTGACCAGTCTCTCCGTACTTTCAACAAGTTGGTCTAACGATAGGCATTTTCTGGTCCTGTACATTTAAGCAGTTGGAGACGAAGGCCTTAAGATCAATCATTATCTCGAAGCGCCATTCCTCGGTCAGTTCGTCAGAGGAAGCTCTGAGGATCTGTCCGAATTGGTACAGATAAGCAGCCAAGGGCTCCCCAACTATCTGAGGAGGGACCTCATATACTGAACACTACGCCAGCCTAGATTTTCTGTCTTCAAAGTAAGATCTTTGGTTATAAGGTCTCGACTGCTAGCGGCCTCGCAATCGGCGGGCGTGGGTAGCAGTACGTCCCACATGAAAACCTCTTTTTCTTTAATGACTCTCTGCGGTTCAACCCCCCGGAGACGTCAACAATTTTATATTTTGTGCAATGACAAATTTTGCGCAAACGTTTGTCCACCACAAAGACTGACATAAATCTTCTTTCAACTTTCTGTAGTTCTTTGGTATTTGTCAAGAGCCCATCTTTTTAAAACTTAACGTAAACGTCAGAGTATAAAACAAATATTTCAAGATTGGAGCAGCAAAAATATAGTCAGGCACTAACCAGCGTGTCAAAATGGTTGTGAAAAGAGAACTCCCACTACGACTCAACATGATGTTCCACGTACACTGACTCAAAGTTGCCTCTGTGGTATAGTTATAGCGCTCTTTATGATAATTACATATTAGCGAAACCAATCCCATTACATCTTCCTGAATCTTTTGGGTTTCACGCCCTGCGTAGATCTATGACCTTCCCTACATTCCCTCCGTGTCTCACTGGTTTTACAAGTATTTCTCGTTATGGGGAACCTTGATGAAGTTCTTTTATATACAGTGTCCCATGTTTCGCACTCTGAGTCTTCCGAAGAACTTTGATCATCCATTGATTCCTCTGCTCGGTTTTCTTGTTATCTACATAGTCATTCAAACGAGCTTTACTTTATACTTCCTCATAATTTTTCTTAGCTCTTAACTGGTCTGCAAGAGCAACAATATTTTTACCATTCTTGAATATTAATGCAGTGTTATAGCCTTTTTGCATTATGAAATTCACCTTTTCTGGCTCATTTTCTTTATTTCTTTTGTACGATATGTTTTTATGAACAGATTAAGAAATGATTAATGGAGCTCTAATCTGTCTGTCCATTAATGCAGATGGGCTCTCTAATATGTCAGCATGCGGTATCGTTCTGTAAGTCAACAATAATCTTGGTAGGAAAAGTTTCAATTGGAGATCGGATCTCAACAAAAATTATTTTCCTATTAAAAATTGTCTTACTTTGATTATATTCCATAAAATCGCAAGTGATTTCTTTTCAATATTAGAGTAGTTCAATTCTGCTGGTGCCAATGACCTGGAAAGATACATCACTGAGTGTCCTTCCTGAGCCAAAATTACCGATACAGACTTTTTAGATAGGGCATCTTTTAATTTAATGAAGGCTGTTTAGTGTGTACTAGTCCATTCAAACTTCTTATTATTCTTTCGCAACTCAAAAAATGCTTCAATTCTATCAGAATATTTTGACAAGAATTAGCTATAAAGATTGGCTAATCGTAGAAATGATTCCAATTCTTTTTATTAGTTATAGAAGATACATTTAATATTTTTGTATTAACGTTGAGTCCAGCGAAGTGCCGTTTTCTGAAATTTAGTAACCCAAGAATGTTAATTCTTTGCAATTAAATATACACTTATCTTCGTTTATCGTCATTCCTACTTTCCTCAACTTATCTATTACAAACTTAGTTTTTCGTTTCAATTCTTCTTCAGTGGTCGCACCTAAACATATATCGACCTTGATATATTACCATATTTTCTATTTTCCCCGCTTACAAATTTTACATAGCTTTTTGAAAAATTGAGTTGCCTGACTTAATTCTAAATGGTAAGCGGGACCATCTAAGTAATCCTATGGGGTAGTTTATTGTTGTGATTTCCTTAAATTTGTCATCTATATACGATTCGAAAGTGATTTTTTTTTTGCACTTATTATATGTCTATCCCCATGCTGAAAATTTTTGTCTCTTTGATTCATGATTATATTTGCATTATCTGCATTTTATCATTAAAAACGCTTCAAAACGTCAACACTTAAAAGACAACCAGAATCGTTACTCAAGTATTCCGCTCTTACGATGATATATATATATATATATATATATATATATATATATATATATATATATATATATATATATATATAACGGCAGCCTTATATATGTATTCCTCGATATAACTATAAACTACATCAGACAGCAAGACTTCTAATCAGAAGGTTTTGAGGAGTGTAAAACCACTTTTTAATTGCTGTTCTTCCCAGGTCGATGCTGACTTTGGGTGGTAGTAGCTGACAGGCTCCCAGCTATTGGTAAATAATTAACTCCCAAATTGGGGTCAAAAGACTATGATAGTATAAAAGCAGATTTTTATTCTAAAAATACCAGCAATACATTTTTTAAAAAGAAACATTACCAGCAATACATTTCAATCTGAACAAAAACACTCTTTACAAAAATACGTCAATGAAAAACTGATCTACAAATTGATTTCTTACATAGAATACGTACTCTGTTCACTCGAAACTTAAAAATGCTGGTGGCATTGAAGTTCACATGCCGTAAAACAAAAAAAAGCAAACCAAACCACTTATATATATGCGTATACACACACACATACACGCATAGATAGATAGATAGATAGATAGATAGATAGATAGATAATGAAAAGACTGAGATAGATAGATAGATAGATAGATAGATAGATAATGAAAAGACTGAGATAGATAGATAGATAGATAGATAGATAGATAGATAGATAGATAGATATGAATAGACTGAAATAGATAGATAGATAGATAGATAGATAGATAGATAGATAGATAGATAGATGTAATCTAAAGACTCTTGGCTTTAATGTTGAAGATTTGGAAACTGTTGCTGTATAGATCTGACTGGAGATAGTTGATTTGGGATGATGCAACAATTTTGAGCAGAAGAGAATTAAGTATTCCAGTAAAAAGCGCATCATTAGGAAGAGAGAAATAGAAACCCCGTCCCAAAGCTATTAGGACACCAACTCACTTGTAGTATTTGTGCAAAAATCACCTTCACATGAGATCACACCAGAGAGATCAAGTGCAAAATGCTATGAATGCAACTCTACCAGAAAGACGTTCAAGTTACTTGTACAAGTGTTGTAACAAGGCTTGTAAGTCTGTTGCGGGACTCCAGCGTCACATGATTGTATACAGGGACGGACAATTTTCCAAGATGGGTGACACAGACAAATGTTTGCCACCTATGTAAGGGAGGTTGTAAACGTTAACTCAGGCATAAATGATGGAAATAACAAAATTCTGAATAAAAAAAAGCTAAAAAGCGAAGTGATGGTATTCTTCTGCTTAGAATTGACAATCATATATACATATATATATATATATATATATATATATATATATATATATATATATATATATATATATATATAGTGTTTTGGTGTCACATATATATATATATATATATATATATAGTTAAGTTATGAAGAACTTGTTAATCCGTATGGGTAATCTCAAGGAGGATGATCCGGCGTCCTTTAAAAGGGCTCTGGTGAAATAAATTATTATAATGGTACCTTAAAGTGGTCTGTTTTTCTTTTAAATATATATATAAAAAAACAAAGCAAGGTAAAGCATAAACAGATGTCCAGAAGACCATCGTTGTACTTCAACTCAGCAACTCATAACAAACTTGCTTCTACACTGGCATGCACCCGTAGGATCATTGACTGGCGAACCCTTTCAAATACTCACACACAGTGTCAAATGATTTTGCAAACTCCTATGACATGTTTTTGAAGCGTCTCTACATTATTAATTTCTGCTGCATAAACCATTTTTAAGGTGCGCCTACAGATAAAAATCCAAAGGTTTGAAATAGGAGGAAGGTGCATGTCATGGAAGCGGTTTCTCTCCTACCTATCCATGTTTCATGCTAGATGCCAGCAAGTGCATCGCGAACAATGTGACTAAAATATGCTGGATCCCCATCATGCAGGAACTACATGCGTCTTCCTATTAGCACGGGTACATCTTCTAGCAGGTCTGGAAGTGTTTTCGAAATAATTTCCCTGTAGACAACTCCTGTAGGACGTACTGGGAGAACATATGGACCTACCAGACAGTCTCTTGCAATTCCAGCCCAGACATTAATTGTAAACTAATCCCCATCAGGAATCCCCATCACACTAACCTGATGGGGATTCTGATCCGCCCACAAATTTTGGTTGTGTAAATTTGTTATTCCATCTTTTCCGAATGCTGCTTCATCCGTAAACAGGACAGAAGAGACAAACAAAGGATCGGCAATTTGTGCAATAAACCATTGGCAAAAGTTCTGAGGGCGAAAGACTCTGAACACGTTGCAAACGATTAGGATATAGGAGCTGCACTTGAAGTACACTCTATGCGGTATTTTGATATGAACGGCATGCTAGGGCCACTTGACGCGTGCTAACACCTGAATCGTCTCCGACAGCCTGTAAAATGTGTTATTTGCAGTCAGGCGTACGAGGGAATCTCGGTCTTCTTTGATCTAAATTTTGTGGTGACACGGATCCTGTCTCATTAACGCGACGATAAACAGCAGCAAAAGTTGGATGACTTGGCTGCCTTCGGTCGGGAAACACAATCTGATACAGCAATCCAACCTCGTGTTTTTGTCGGCATTTTATTTTTATTTTATTTTTTTTTTTTTTTTTTGTAGCCATTTTTTTTCGCAATTTTATATTTTTCATTTCGAGCATGCGCGTTATTTGTCTTTGATTGGATACTGTCAGTGAAAAAAAAAAAGCAACATGACGCAATTCACTTGACCAGAAATTTGGAAACAGCACGCTGGACTGTTTGGCAGATGCATGGAACCTCCGATTCCGATTCTGGAAGACCCTATGTCTGGCAACAGGACTCTGTACCTTGCCAGTAGGCAGGAGAACCCAGTCATGGCTGTCAGACAATTTCTGCGACCTTATCAGTCCTAACATCTGGCCAACTAACTCCTCTGATTGCAACTCCCTTGCTTATTATGTGTGGGGTTCAGTTGAGCGAGAGACCAGCAAAACTCTTTGTAACTCCAAAGATGAACTGAAAACAAGGATTATGAGTGGTCTGTAACTTAAATAAGGAGACTGTCCAGAAGAGTTGCAGAAGATCCCGGAGTCGTCTGGAGACTGTGGTTGAAGCCAATAGCGATTTTATTTAATAAATTTACTCTCTAGTATTTCAAAATATTTTTGTGTAATTTTGATAAATATATCTGTTAAAATGAGATATCAGTGTTATTTTCATTTTTGCGTCAATTTATTTTTGCGACAATTTATCTATCGCATCATGTATCTGTATATTATCTGTATATGTATAAAAATACAGTTTAAGTTATGCTATATTTATGGATAATATCAAATATAGATAGTATGTAAATATAAGTGGTCACCAAGTCGAACAGAATAGGGAAAAGAGTGAGTTTAACGTGCAAATCATTTGCGTGCATGTAACTAAGGACAAAAAATTTGCTCAAGTTCCCTTGGTAATTTCCATTTGGAGATACCTCAGGTGCCAGGAATTATCCCTATCCCCCCTCTAGAAAGTACAAAATATAGTGAACTAATGTGTTTGTTTTATAGATATTTAAACATTAGGCATTGGTTGAGTACTTTTGCTAGTATCGTTATATCAGAATGGGACAAACTATGTGATCATACATAAAACAAGTCTGCGAAATCATATACAGAAAATGTGCCACAGAAATGCGAGACTTCGTTGGAATAGTGAATGTGCCTCCCAGAAACTAAGCAAAGTATTAAGAAACAGGAAAATTTCATTGTAAACAAAGAAAAGAATCCTGGATTGCTACGTAATATCATTCCTCCTATATGACTTTGAAAGCTGAAGAATTTCTTAACAGATGAAAAGAAGACTTGAAGCAACGGAACTTGAACAGAAGAAAGTACGAATGCTGTGTATGGTACACGTGAACAGTGAAGAACTTTTAAGGAAAATGGAAACAAAAAGGACACTGGTACTTAGAAAGAATCTGTTGCTGTTTTTTTTCTGGGAAACATGCGGAAAAAAAGGCTTGGAGAGTTTGACACTCACAAGACATATTGAAAGGAATAGCGACAGAGGGGATATTGACAAACAAGCTTGTGTAAATAGATGACAGAACAGAGATTGACAGAGATAGTAGAGGGCTTGAAAAGTTTGACACTCACAAGACATATTGAAAGGAATAGCGACAGAGGGGATATTGACAAACAAGCTTGTGTAAATAGATGACAGAACAGAGATTGACAGAGATAGTAGAGGGCTTGAAAAGTTTGACACTCACAAGACATATCAAAGACAAGAGGAGCAGATGGAAACAGCGATTAATCTGCCAAGCGATCGCGTGTAAATCAATGGTAGAACAGGAATTGGATGGGATAATAACGAGACTAACATTGCTTAGATCTACAGAGGAAGATGGGGACAACTGATTGCCAACGTCGTGAAGAAGTATTACTGTTAAAGAAAATCACCCATCCAGCACCAATGATCCCGCCATAATATTAAATTTTCTGTATACTTTTGGTTCTTTAGTTAAAATTCAGTTGCCTTCATCTCGATTTCCTAATAACAATATGACAAAAATGACCTACAAAAATACATTATTGGAGCAGTATTTCCAGTTTGTGTATCGTTTAAATTTGTTGTCTACGACGTGTTTCCCAGCGGGAATATAAATTTTCTTATTTTTATAGTATATTTGTAAACGTACAGAAGCAAAAAACACGCACGTCAAAGATATATAGTCATCCACAGACATACTGTTTCGCAGCTCCTCAATATGACTAGACATCCGATTGCTTCAAGCCGGGACCGAAACCCGACTGATTTGATATTAGTCAGGTATCTTACCTCTAGGCTATCACCGCGCGGCAGCAAGTGAGGAATTTTAACTTTCTTCTTAATACGAAGTATAAGTGTGTGTGTGTATATATATATATATATATATATATATATATATATATATATATATATATATATATATATATATATATATATATATATATATATATATATATATATATATATATATATATATATATATATATATATATATATATATATATATATATATATATATATATGAGCGTATCTATTTGCTTATATATAGCTTTCTTTTCCCCATTGCCTATAACTCATTTTCATAACACGCCGCGAGATATGGGATAAAAAAAAAAAAAAACATTGTTTTAATTTTTATTTATTTCTTGGGTAAATATGAACAAAATAGCTGAAGGGAAAATTCAGGGTCACTTCGGTTTATGTTACATGTTTTTTCTGTTTTTGTGGGGGTTGTTGTTTTGTTTTATTTTTTTTGTTTTTTTTATTCTTATTACTCTTTATATAATTTTTATGTGTGTGCATTTGTATGCATGTCGGCCTATTCGGAGGCAAGCTTATTTAATTGTAAATTCACCCAACACATCATGAATTTTTTTAAATTATTTAGCAATGTAATAGGGGGAATCGTGTTCAGAAAACAATAGTAATGGTGAGGGGTAACTACCACTATGACGAAAATAAAGAAAGAGAGAAAGAAAGTTTCTTTATTTCACTTTACCTGAGTTGCCAAAAATATGTTGTGTGACCTTGGTAGTGTCTATATAACTACTAAAATATTTATTATCTCGGTACCGCTCCAGTAAGAAACTGACTGCTTCTACTATCCTATTCTTTTACAAGAGACAGACCAGGTCGAAAATAGAGTACAGCTGCCCAGTCTTCATTTTCCAGTTTCGTTAGAGTTCAAAATCGTCTACGCGGCCTTGTACGTGATGACTTTTTTTCCATACTACAACCCATTTTCCAGAGACACAACGTCGCTAGCCTCTCGCAGTTCTGTGGCTATTTCCATAGATACTGTTCAGGCGGACCACATTCTTTAATTCCACCAGTTCAAACCTTCACAGCTAAGACCCGCCATGCCACGTACATTGTAACGAAACACCCTCATTCCCTTCATATTCCATTGGTGAGACGTAAGTTCTACTCGAACAGTTTCTTCTTATGAACCGTTGCTTCGTGAAACCGACTCCCAAAATGATGCTTCCCGTATCACTGCCATCTTGGCCTGTTCAAGTCTAGAGTGAGCTGTTATCTTCCCCACGTATCAAAAAAAACTGTACCTCTTACTCTGACCTTCTAACTCGAATAGTTCGTGGACCTTGTACAAAGTGAACATCATTGTAAAAAGAAAAAAAATTGAAAAATAAAACCACCCGGAAGAAGTTGAAAAAAGGTTTGGGGACCCGATAGTGACCAGTATATTTGTTGGCTAGATTTACTTGCACGTATTAATCCAATTGTTATTTCAGTTATGTCGACGACATTTACTTTGTGTTCAATGCAGCGGTTGAGACTCGTAAAGCACTAAACAAATTGCCTTCGTCTTTACAATTTACATGTGAAAATGAAAACAACGTTCTTTCCTTTTTGGATGTTGTTATGGTCCGGTTCCTTGTACCATGTTGATAGTCCAAGGTAGAACCAATAAAGGAGAACTCGAACACAGGTATGGAATAACACAGATATATTACAAACAGGAATATATACAGAGAAGTAGAAGTGTTAGTATGAACAATCAGGTTTAGTAAAGAGAACAATGTAGCCTCGACCAGAGTCACTATTCCAATGTCTTGTAGTAATTGTCTGAACGCGACTCTGTTTCGGACTGCCTCTGACTCGACTCTTGACACGACTTGAACTACTGACTCTACTTGAACTACTGACTCCACTTGAACTACTGTCTCCTTGCCTACTCCTGAGGTGCAGTATTTATTAAGTATAGAATAGTCTATTATCATTATTATGGGTAAGATCCCATAACACCCACCTTCCGAAGCTTTTGCGTAGCAGGGTTTTTTTAATATCTTTTTTTCTTTGGATCTATTTCCAAAGGTTCAGTGAACTTTCTTTTTCTTGGCGATTTTCTTGCTTCTGGCATTGTTTGCGGTCTTTTTATATCGAATGTGTCGAAAATCGTGTCCAAATACCTCTTCTTGAGGTGGACCGTTAACATCCTGTAACGGTCTCTTCCTTATCTGGTTTACGTGTCTTCTGTGTGAGAATTTTTTTCCTCGTACTATGTACATCATATTACCAATTCTTTTCTCAATTATGCCTTGCTCCCAGTAAGAGGTATTATTTTTATATGTCTTAAAAAAAACTTTCTCCTGGGAGGAATTTTCTTTTTGGTGCATAGGACTGTGTTACTGGTTTTGTTTTACTTGGTAGTAATTTATCGAACGCTGATCTGATTTTCCTAGCATTGATCTGTCCACTGCCAAACTTTTTCTTTCTTTAGCAGTTCGTTCAGTAGTGCGCGAAGTTTATGCATTTGAGGTATGAATTCCTGGTAGTAATTCACTAATCCAAGAAAACTTTGTAGTTCTGTTATGTTCTTAGGAACTGGCATTTTTTTATTGCTGTAGACCTTTCAGTGTCTGGTCGTCTACCTTCTTGATCTATGATATGGCCAAGGTATTTAATTTCCTTCATGAAAAAATCACACTTATTTTCTTTTACTTTGAATCCATAGCTTTGAATTCTCTTAAAAACTTCTTGTACATGTTGCCAGTGTTGTTCAACGTTTTCGCTATTAATCAATACGTCATCCAGGTATGCAATTGTGTAGTCTAGTCCAGCAAGCATCGTATCCATTGTCTGTTGGAATATAGCCGGCGCGACCTTAATTCCAAATGGTAGTCTTTGGTATCTGTACAATCCCTTGTGTGTATTTATGCATAGAAGTTTTGAACTTTCTTCATCGACTGAAATTTTCAGGTACGCCTCACTTAAATCAATTTGTGAAAAATATTTTCTGCCATTTACTTTAGTGAATACTTCTTCTGGACTGGGTAGAGGATAGTGGTAGTCCTTTATTGCTGCGTTCAAACCTGTAGAAAAATCAGCACAAACTCGAATTTCTCCTGATTTCTTTCTGACGTAGACCGTCGGTGCGGCCCATTTGCCGTATTCTACTTTTTTCAATATGCTCGTATTTTCGAGTCTAGTTAATTCTTGGTCAATTTTTTTCTATTGACGCAAACGGTACGCTCCTCTTTTTCTTGAAAACAAGTTGAACGCTTTCCTTTATTTCGATATTAGCTGCCATTTTCTTACATCTTCAGAGACCTGCTGAAAATACTTCGGGGAAACTCGTTTTTAGTTTTCCTTTTAATTTGTCTGCCTCGGTTGATAAGATTTTTACATTTTGGCAGTACGTACTAATAGGTAAATCCCACAATTCGAATTTTTGCATCCAGTCTGTTCCGAATAGGTTTTCGGTATTTCTTAAGACGTACATTTTTAGTTTTTTCGTCATTCCGTTAAATGTTACGTTTGTAATTACTTCACCCTCGAATTGTATCTTTCTCCCCGTAACTGATCTAGCAATTTTATCTGTTTTTAATATGACAGATTTGTTCAGTTTTCTCCATGTTTGTAGGTTTATGATAGTTAAGTCTGAGCCAGAATCCAGCTGTCACCTAACTTTTCTGTTTTGCATTTCAACTTGTACATATTTTCTTATATTAGTCTCATCTGCTTGATCAGTCCTCGTAATTTTTATTCTGCTTTTGCTTTCTTTTCTATACCAACAATGAGAACTTTTGTGCCCAAATTTTTACATGATAGACAAGTTTTAAAACGATATGTACAGTCTTTAACCCAATGCCAAGACCCACCACGATAGCATGGACTGGGTGGTAGTTTTTTTTTTATGTTGATTATAAATTTCCGATAATCTGAAGTCGTCACAATATTTGTTAACAATGAATGCGAAAGTTATGTAATCTTCGCTGTCCTTTTTTGTAAGGTTCAAGCATTTCCATCTTTTATGGAATAGTGAAGTATTATGGCTGAAAAATTCCGTTAGCAGTCTTAGGGATTCTTTCAACGTTAACTCGCTTGTTTTTCTGGGAAGGATATAATTTACGAATTTGGTATATTCGCCTGTGCCTAATTTTCTTAGTAATAGGCGTACTTTACGCGCGTCTGACCAATCTTTGCAGTCAAAATCATATAGATCTTCGTACCTTCGGAAGTAATTTGCAAAAGTTTTATCTTCGTCGGGTGCGTACTTGAAATCTTCGATATTACTCCAAATAGCGTCTTGTGAGAGAACTGTTTCGTTCTCGGATTTTTGCTCCTTATTTGTTATTGCACGTAACAATAATTCTTGCAATTCCAGATGTTTCTGTTCGTACCTTTGTTGCTGTTCAAATTGAACTTTGATAAGTTCCATAATGGTTGACTTAAAATCTTCCATGTTAACGTATTTTTTTTTGTGTGTGTGTGTGTCTGTGTGTGTCTGTGTGAAACCTGATATTCTGTAGCCTGTGCTCGCAACAAGCAAAACTTTCCTTTGTTGTCAGTAAAAATTTGATATAAAAAAATAAATTTTTTTTCTTTTTTTAGAATAGCTTCGTATTACCCTTTTAGGGTTTCCTCGTCGCCCCTTGTTTTGCGCGACGGATAGCAAAAAAAAAGTATATCCTCCGCGTAGAGAGTTGGTTTCTTCGTCGCCACTTGTTATACTGTGGCGGACTAAAAAAAAGTTTTTTTCTTCCACCGAATGAATTCGAATCTTCGTCGCCACTTGTTATGGTCCGGTTCCTTGTACCACGGTGATAGTCCAAGGTAGAACCAATAAAGAAGAACTCGAACACAGGTATGGAATAACACAGATATATTACAAACAGGAATATATACAGAGAAGTAGAAGTGTTAGTATGAACAATCAAGTTTAGTAGAGAGAACAATGTAGTCTCGACCAGTATCACTATCCAATGCCTTGCAGTAATTGTCTGAACGCGACTCTGTTTTGGACTGCCTCTGACTCGACACTTGACTCCACTTGAACTACTGACTCCACTTGAACTACTGACTCCTTGCCTACTCCTGAGGCGCAGTATTTAAGTATGGAATAGTCCATTATTATCATTATGGGTAAGATCCCATAACAGATGTCTTCACACACATTGTTTGGATTCGTTATTTTTTACATCAATGTACCGGAAACCAACCATCACTGATGCCCATTGGAGTTATTTTTATTCAAAGACTGCAAAAGATAAACCTTATAACCTTGGTTTGTTGTGAGCGAGTAATTTGCTCAGAGATAAAAATTAAATCTAGAAACTGAATTCATTAAGACGGTTTTGAGTGAAAATGAATATCCGCCTGATATTGTAGAAGCTGGAATTCATCCAGAAACGCCACAATTTATAAAACCTTAATTGATTGCCCCTCCTCCGAAACGCCCTGTTTACTTACGTATACCATGGACTACTGATGTGGATACCCAGGTTAGGAGGCAGATTTCTGTGCGTGTCAAAAACTGTTATCTCTCTGCCAGTCCATAAATTATCTTTACTGTCCAACTAATGTTACAAAAGGTTTATCTACCTCCCTACTATATAGTGACGCTGTCTACATAGGTAGATCGGGTCTGAGGTTGGGAGCAAGGACTAATTAACACATACCGGCCAATATTCGTGTGTTAACTTGTTCGGTGATCATTGTGCCCCGTACTACAAGCAACACCGGAAGGCTCACTCTGATTTTCACATTATAGTTTTAAAGTCAATTTATATTAAGTCCTACAAGCCATCTCTCTGTAAATGAAACACATGCTTATTAGTTATTAGGCCTAAGTCTAATTACCCTTCGATTCTTATCCATTTGATATCCCGTTTTTTTCGTTTTTAATTTTAGTCGCTGAGCACATTTCTAGTCCTCGAGTGAGTTCTGATGAGAAAGGATCGATAAAGAGGTTAAGCTGTTTTTTATCATTGCTTTTTTTTTCGCATTTCGATATTGCCACTTCACAGTAATATAAACTCCTTTGTTACTCCTTTTTTGTTATTCTATTATTTTTGTTTGTTTTAATCCCTATTATTAATTTTCTGATTCTTTTTAAATTATTTATTATTTTTTAGAAAGCGAACACGCTAATAAAGCATAGATATTTTCTCACATGTCTTTTATCCGTCCCTGAACAGGAAAACGAGTGTTACAAAAGGCTGATTTACTCACACGTCATGTTGCAAAAGGCTGCCTTTACTTATGAGCCAGAAATTCTCGTGTTCTTTTAACTTCTACCAAAATGTTTGTGTCTCTGGTTGGCCGAGAGAAAAGAAAGTTATCCCAGCATTGTAGCAATCGTAATGGTGATGGCGACTACAATTATGATGATACTAGATAAAAATAAAGGAAGTATAAAATAAAGATAGACGAAGATAGAAATCCAAAAGACAGAAACTATATATTTTAATTTCACGAGTGTAAAATGCAAACATTTAAGACCGAGTTATAAACAAATGAGACAATAAAAATAAACCAAACACCCACGAAAAGAATAGCAAATTGATTTGTTTTTTTACGGCTTATCGACCTTTTGCAGGTTATTTAAAGCCAGTAAAAACAATTTAGATTGTAAGAATATTTTTGAAATAATAATAATAATAATCTACTCATATAAATCCTACTAATTAACCCATAGCTGGGGGAAAGGAAGTTGATTCATATCTTCTTCCAGGGTATTTACTCGTAAATGAATATAACGTACTCGACCGAAAAGGGAACTGGTCTCTCCGTTTTCCAATTCCGAGCCGGTATCCATTATACTACACGCACATGTACGATTAGAGCATCTGGTCATCTAAGTACTGACCAGGCTCGACGTTGCTTAACTTAGGTGATCTTTCTGTCTCCTATTAGCATGGCTAATGCTAACTTCCTGGGGACTGACACGTTGCGCCTTCTCGGGCTAACATTCTCGGTTCCTGCTATATATTTAGAGATTCTTGATAAAATCCAAAGAATCAGCAATATTATTGGTCCTCACCTGGCATCTCGGCTTTAGTCATGTTCTCGCTGCTATAAAGTTAATTCTTTGAGCCTTTTCTATAAATACTTTCATGCTAATTGTTCGTTTAAGCTCTTTCGCTATGGTACCTAGACTTTATGAATTAAGCGTGCTACTAGATTGGCACGGTGGAGTAATGGATAGCAGATTGGATTGAAGAATCGGAGAGCCGAGTTCGAAATCCAGTCGAATCCATTACGCGCTACCCTTGGGAAAGGTATGAATCCTCTTCTTCTCCCTCCAGCTATGGGTAAATAGCAGAACAGCCTTCTATAGCCTTGGATTGCAACTGATCTATCGCAGAAAGAAATGGCAAACTACTGTGTAAAAAAATCTGCCTCGTCAGTCATGTATCGAAAGATACATGATCGCCTAAGTGTGCATCACGCATGACGCATAACTGACTGACTGACTGACTAGATTGGCAACAAGGTCTCATCAATTTACATTTGAATTGGCTAAATGTAAATTTAAGTTCCATGCTAACACTTTCTCGCACTCCTTGCTTGTTGGCCTTTCTTCCTGCTTCATGGTTTCTAGCCAAAAATTTAAATGTAATGTCAATAGTTATCTTCTGTCTTCATAATTCCAATTCTTTTTATTATTCTTTCTCCTTAATAAGGTTTGCTTTTTCTCATATTCTCTCACACGTAGTAACCTCTTGCGTCTTAGTGGCTTTATTACCTTGTTTTGGGAGAAATTATTATAAAAATAGAAGAAGTAGGGTCTTCTGCTTCATGGTATCACTAATAGTAAAGTTATATGAGTAATATTAAAGACAGCAATATGTTTGAACGCATATTGCACTGAAATAAAATGAATGAAAATTTAGAAATCATAAACGTAAAACGGTTCTTCTTGTGTCCTCCAGACTCTACAGCGTTTAGAAGAACTGAAATGAAAGACAACTCCGCATTTGCATAGAACCAGTCAATCTCTCACTCCACAAAATACTAAGTAAAACGTGAAATTTACACTCTGGACTAAAGATATTTGGTGCTTCGACAAAGAAGCAAGAAAAAAGTAAGTTTATCATATTTTAGTGTTATCAAAGAAAAAAAGACTGTTCATAGCAGATGTTCTCTTTAAAGTGCTGACCTGGCATCTCGGCTTCAATCATTTTACAACCGCCCTAACGTAGCTTTCTTCTGCCTTTACCATAAATATTTTCTTAATCTAAAGAATTAATGTATTTGGTTTCTAAATCCTCCATACTTCAAACATTATTTTAGGAGATAACCGTATCTGAGTAGACGCTCTGTTTATTTCAAACAGTATTTATTTTGTCTACCGGCCTGCGTACTCGTGAAAAATCCCGGAGGGAACATTTTCGTTGGTGAATTTTACTGTTTGACATAAACGAAACGTCTAGGCAAATACGGATATCTCCTAAAAATAACGTTTGAAGTAATTAATGTGTTTCTGATTATTCTTCTATTGTTCTCGATCCTTAATAATGTTTTTGTTTTCTTTCACACCCAGTAACACCCTATGTCTTAGTTAATTTACTGCTTTGCTTGGTGTAAATTCAATTAAAAAATATTCTAATGAAATGAGTTTGCTAATAATCACTCTACGGTAAATCCCCTCAACAATCATCTGCGATAAAAGGGCTCATTTTGACTTAATAAATTACATTTCTCAGTAAAACGTTGGTTTCACTTATATCTAAAATTATTAAGTACTTTTACGCGAAAATCTAGTTATATTTAGACTTCGATGAGGAGAAACTTATTTCTTTTCTTTTTTTTTTTCTTTTTGTTTTGGCACCCTGCCTGCCAGGCTATTTTCCATTATCTTACAAGTGACCTTCGAGAAGGAGAAAAAGTGATCTTCCAAAACAACCACCCTCTCGAACCCCAATAATTCTTATATTTCGGGTCATCATTCTAAAGTTTACAGAGCAAGTTCACAAGTTAACAGAGTCACATTTGAATTCAATCTTTGGCAGCTTTATTGCCGAACAGAACACTGCCTTCTCCCAATCAGTGAAAATAGTAAATGCCAATAAATAGACACGATTTTTTATAAAGCGAGAGGAGAAAATAGATGACATTATATGCAGGTCAAAGTTGTTTCTGTTCAATTAGCTATGGAAATATACGCACATACTTATGCACGTATAAATATACATGTTATGTTTACAAAACATAAAATTCAGTAACGAATACTTATAGGTTAGTGTTAATATAAAAGTTGTTTGAAATAAGTTAATAGTAAATAGATACAAACTTAAAGGATCAAAATTGAGATAGATAGATAGATAGATAGCATTGACCAACAAATCTTTTTGACATATTTGTTGAGACAGTAATCAGACATCATGTTGGTATTCCATTGGCCTTAGTACTGCTCCTCCATAATTTTGATGTTTTCATGGAAACATTTTCCCTGTTCTTCATTTGCATCACCAAGATTTTCAGGAAATCTGGCTAAATCGCTAAATAGGTAGCGGATTTTATTTTACTCATTCTTGTTCCAAGAACTTGGAAGTTTTTTAGCATCACTTTGACTAGTTCCTGGTAGTTCCTCACTTTCTTTTTTCCCAGGAAGCCTTTTACAACTACAACAAAAGAAGCCACATGGCAGCTTCAATCTCAGTCATGTGGAAGACAAAATTTTCATTGTTAATCAGTTTTCTTAATTCTTCCGATCAAAAATTCTTGCCTTCAGTTTCTCATTACTCACACCAGTAAATTCTGAGCAGATATAACTGAAGTATGTGTCATCTTAATCTAATACCTTGACAAATTGTTTCATTAGGCCCAACATGATATGTAGTGGGGTGTAGGATGATGCGATCACGATAAGCCAGAGGTTCATTTATAACATTTTCATCCCTACAACAAACTCTTCATGAATTGGCCAATTATTCCTTCCCCAGTGTTGATTGTTGGCTCTGCTGTCCCATAGACAAAGGTAACATGGGTACTTGGTAAAACCACCTTGCTTCCCTAACAAAAGTTTAACTATTTTATGATCCACTTATGTTCATCATAACACAGTTTTTGTAGAACAATCTTTACATTCATGTAGTGCTCCTTCAAGGTCACTGAATGGTCAACTGGGATACAAGCAAACTTGCCACCATTGTGCAACAATACACGCTTCAAAACTTTGTTTAAAGCTGTCAATAAATAAATGCCATTCAGCTGGATTGTACTTAGGCAGTCCCATTGCTAAAAGAAGGCCTTGGATGTTGTTGCAAAATAACAAACACGTTCCTTGTCTCTGTTAGAGCAAAATGTTATCTTAGCTTCAGAGTCCAGAACACGATGCTCACTGAGATGGGAGCTCAAAATCTCAGCTGCCTCTTTTGATAAAGCTAGATCTCTAACCAAGTCATTCAGTTCACATTGTGTGAAAAGCTTCACCTTTACAGCCTGAAAATCTCCCAAATGTAAATGATAAATACAACTGCTATTGCTAGCTTCATCCATTGCTTTTGAAATATTCATAGTGTCATGATCTTGCTCAAAATCAGACAAGGAAGTAAACACTGGAATGGGAACACCATTACAATGTTGAACTTTCAGATTCAATATCAGGATAGTGTGACAACTTCTTGTGACAGTTGCCTCCTGACATGTTCATGATACAGATGTAGCAATCGTCATAATGATTTGGGGGCTCTCACCACACCTCTAGTACCCCAAACTTCATTGACTTGACTTTACCTTGGATCCACAAGCAAATGGTTTCGGTATAATTCTTACAAACTTTGTGAGGAGCCCATGACTTATCTTGATCCCCATTCTTCACGCCAAAGTAAGCTTGATATTCTCTTCCAGTGAAATCTCAAACATTGAACTGATGCACTTTTACCATATATTCACCACATATGTAACACAGAATGACACAGAGTTTATGATTAAAGTTTATGTATATGTGAAATAGAGAGAATCTAGGTCACTGGCAGAACCTGATACACAAATCCTGCCTGTGAAACTGGTAGCAGCAGATAGGCTGGAACTCTCTGGTCTCTATACTCTCATTTGTGTCTGTAACAATAACAATGGTATTAAAAGTTTCTCCTTAATATCTAAAGAATTATACAATTTTAAGGAATGTAATCTGTTATATCGCAGGCTGATAGAATAAACAAAGAATATATAATAAAAGAGTAATTGTATTTTAAATACAATCAATATTTATTTTTTGCCTCACCTAACTTGATGCAGGTGGATGGAAAAGGATTAAAATCAATCTATGTGCATGTGTTTAAAAGGCAAACATCTTGTTTCTCTCCCTGTCCGAAAATATTCTCTCCGAAAGTAATTCTCTTTCTTAGGTAGAGTTATCTCCCTTAACATAAACAACGCGACAAGTAGAGAGAGCAAATCTAGCATGTTCGGAGAAAATTAAATAATTGAAATGAATTGATATTCAATATCTTGAAAAGTCAGGCCAATTCAACAGAAGTATATTTCCGAATTCAGTCAACCTGATTTAAACTAATATTCTGTTCTAATATTCCGTGCGTTTTTTCTTATTTTTTTTTCTATTTGCCAATGTCGTGAACAGACTGAGAAATTTGAAAGGCAACTGCATTTCGGGCCCAAGTTGTCGAAATTATTTGTAACGTTTTTTACACAAATAATACTGAGTAGCATCGTCATCATCATTGTCTGTCCCGTGGCCAGTTGTAGGGTCACTGCGCAGCTGAGCACCTGACCAATTCCCTCCACACACCTGGGTTGAAAATTGGAGTAAAATCCATGCATAGCGTGTTTTTGACAAGTAGACCTGGCGGCGCTCATCACTCTCCAGATTAAACCACAGCCAATATCCTCCAATTTGAAGGCTCATAGACACATGGTTGTTGCTTTCTTCGGGGAACCATTCACTCTGTCGTGGAAGCCCTCCATTCGGCCATACGTGTCATAATCTCACTGGCTGCGTGCATAACTATGAAGCTCGGTCTACTCCATTATGCTAGATGGCCGCTGACATCATCCGCCCTTTTAACCCTGCTGAGCCAAAAACCCGGGTGAGTCGCCGATGACTCGGCTATGCAACAGGTTACTAGTACCACCCTTAGGCTATCCTGACATAGAGCATAGCTTAAAATTCACAAAAGCCTGGAAAAGTAGAGATCCTAGGTTCTATACCTGCTTTCGCATTTGTTCAATTGAGATATGTAAATGAGCATTAAAACGTTTAACGTACAAGCAACTAGTCCTCTGTAAATTTATATTCTACTTCTTTTATATGTTGAGTCTTTTCAAACGTGAACATAGATCTCCACATCTTCCTATTTTTGTTGCTCTACTAAAGTTTTGACGCTTTACCATAACCCTTTCGCCTTGTTCTTCATCCAGTCATACAAACATATCATCCAGGTTTCTCTATGTTCCTCCTTACTTCTATTGGCTTAATTATGACCCATGAGTTTTCGATTCTCCAAGCCTTCTTCCTTCGTTATGCGCCCCAGAACTCTTCAATTTACTTTTAGTTCCTATTTCCCTTAAACTTTCTTTTCCCTTCTTGCAACAATAAACTTTTTGTTTAACATGATATTCCAATGAATGTGCAAACATGCTTCAGGCCTTTATACAATCGATATATATATATATATATATATATATATATATATATATATATATATATATATATATACTCTTAAAAATCGAACAAATATTGATGTGACCAACAGAAAACTTGGCAAAGGATCTAATACCTTAGACAAAGCAAAAATCCTCAAAAATAATGAAAGACCTACCTCCGCAGTCAATTAAAGTGTTCAACGCCTAGAATATCTAGACAGACCCCAAAACACTTCAAAGTGTCAACACTCAACGAAGGACAATTTGAATCGCTATTTAAGTTTCATGTTCTCTCGATCCTCAGACGACTAGATTCTCCAAGCCTTCTTGCTTCATTGTGCGCCCAAGAACTCTTAAAATTCCTTTTAGTTCCTATTTTCCATAAACTTTCTTTTCCCTTCTTGCAACAATAAACTTTTTGTTTAACAAAAATATTCCTATGAATGAGCAACATGCTTTAGGCTTTTATACAATTGATATATATATATATATATATATATATATATATATATATATATATATATATATATATATATATATATATATTAGGTTGGTGCACAAATAATGACATTTTTTGACGTTAAAAAATACGTCAAAAACGTTATTATTTTTGCACCCACCTAATATATATATATATATATATATTAGAGTGTGCAGATTATATTTTATTTATGATATTATATACATACATACATATGTGTGTGTGATAGAGAGAGAGAGAAAGAGAGAGAGAGATCATTAACAAGGTGCTGACAGTCTGTTTCTTGCTTAACCGAAATCTTCATGCCTGAATTTTGTGTTCAAGCACATCACCTCATCTTGAAAGAATGCGGAATTCCACTTTCATTATGGACGTTTGTTTATTTGCGTATATAAATTAAACAAAGACGATGAGGCTACAAAAGATACATCTATTCCTATTCTTGTAGGCGATTCTCAGTGATAAATCTTTCATTTGAACAACTCTATCAAATATTATCACCAGAATTAATTTAAAATGTTAATGACAGTTGCGGTAACTTATAATTATTCTGCGTTATTTAAGAGAATCCTGAATATACGTTTCTATATCCCCTAGCGAAACATTTTAATCACGATTGCTTCTTAAGATAAAATCAAAAGTGGGTGGTAGGCTTTCGTTGTCAAAGCAGGTTAAGGAATTCATTTCATGTACGAAAAGCAAACTATTTTCTTAAAATTGTTAGGGTTTTTTTTTACCCCCGCTAGGTAATAAAGCCACTAAGGCATAAAAGGCTACTGAAAAATATACTATTAAGGAGAAAATACAATAAAAGAACAAGGTTTAAGAAGAAAGAAGATAACAGTTGACATTGAATTAAAATTTTTGAAGATCAAAGCTGACCGGGAAGCAAGAAGCCGGAGAGAGAGTTCCAGAAGCATGAAGTGCAATAGAAGAAACAGTTAACATAGAACTTACGGTTACATATAGACATTTCAAGTGTAAAATGATGAGACCTTTCCGCCAATCTAGTACTGCAATTACATTCATAAAGTTTAACTGCCAAAAAGAAAAGTTCATCAAAATAATTATTTATAGAAAAGGCACAGGAAAGCTATGTTAGGGTGGTAGGAAAAGAACTGAAGGCAAGATGCCAGTTCAAGACCAATAACATTGCAGATTTTTCTTTGACATCAGCTTTCCTAGATGCAGACTTAGCAATTTTTTCAATATTCTCTTTCATGTCAGCAGAAAACGTTAGTCCGAGAATACGCAATAAGTCACTCCCTGATGGTTAGCATTAGCCATGCTGATGGAAGGTAAAACGTTTTGTAATTCTTATTTTTGTTTTAGTTTTTAAAGTTTTTCGTAGTTTTTTGTAGCTTTGTAGTTCTTTTTTAACAATGATTTTGAAATTTGGGTATGTGTGAGGAAGATAATTGTTAAAATTATATTTGAACAGGATAAAATTGTTGTGATCAGGAAGCATCCTCTTGGGAATCGATTTCACAGAGATGTCCGGGAGGAAAAAGCTTCTCGAGTTGAACTTGGCTTACGGTCATACCCCGTTGAAATCACCGAAGTTAAGCAATGTTGAACCTAGATGGGTGACCGCTAGGGAAAACCATGTGCTGTAAGGTTGGATGTGCGGATTGTGTGGTAGATAAATGTTTGCGATGAGAAATAAAAAAGCCG
This sequence comes from Acanthosepion lycidas, assembly GCA_963932145.1. Classification (NCBI taxonomy): domain Eukaryota; kingdom Metazoa; phylum Mollusca; class Cephalopoda; order Sepiida; family Sepiidae; genus Acanthosepion; species Acanthosepion lycidas. Next base: position 19,401,529 of record OZ010598.1, read on the forward strand.
GGTTCGAATTCCAGTTAAATTATTTTTATTCACTTATATGCAAATACTCTTGAGAAAGGTATGATTCCAGCTCTTCTCATCCCAGATATGGGTTAAACAGTAAGACTTGTATCAGAAAATCATTATTATCTCCCCAAAATTCTTACAATCCAAAAATATTTTTCGTCTTTAAGTAACCTGCAAAAGGTTGATAAGCCGCAAAAAAATAATAGTTAAAAAGTTGCAACTTACCAATGGAATACAAAGAGAATCAGAGTGGTTCCCTACAATGCGCGTAACATGGCGGCTCCTAGCTGTGAAGATTAGGACTGGTGCGACTGAATACTTTCCATGGAGATAGCGATAGAAAAGCGAGAGGCTTGCAACGTTTCGTCTGTGGGAAACGGGTTGTAGGGTAGAAAATAATTCACCCCCCCCCCATAAAGACGTGGTGATACTTTTCAGTTGCTGTCCATGCTTGACAGCAGCATTCCGTTTTCGGTCTGATGTGACTCTTGTAAAGCTAGAGTTCTTGTAAAGTTCTACATCCAGAAAGGATAACAAAAATGTTTTGTCGACTTTATTTTTTTAGAAGTACTTGATTCAGATTACTTTTAAAAAATCAATTCTATTTTGCTTAGTTGAGGATTTAATAATTTTTTTAATGAGAAAAAGCGTTCGACCAAGATGAAAATCGATGGTCAGTAACTTAAAATAGCCAATTCAAATATTTTGGCTCGATTATCAGCGAAAATTACTCCAGAATAGAAATAATTTCAAAAGTGGCATCCACAATAGCAGCTGTCACAAAACTATCTGGAAAGACAAGAATATCTACCTAAATTCGAAGATCAGACTGTTGCATGCATTGACTTGTTCAGTCGGTCTGTGATTCTTGGATATTAACAGCATAATTACTGCGAAGAATCCTAAGATTAGAAATAAGATGCTACAGAATTAGTTTAGACATTACCTACGTAAACAAACTGATGTGCCAAAAGTGATAATTTAAGGTGCCTAGTGGCCAAGTGATTAGAACGTCCGCACTCTGACAATGAGACCCGAGTTCGAATCTCACCATGGTCGATTTGTCAGGAAGGAGACTTCCTGATGTTATCGGAAGGGTGGGGTCGATCCCAGCGTGCGGCACCTTTGGAAAGCGCCTGAAAACCATACCACTGGTTGACCTTGTGAGGGAAATTGGGTAGACGGAACCGTTGGGTGCCGTTGATAGCCGTGCTAGCACGAAGTCACAAGTCATCGTGACCGAGGGTCTGAGGTGCTTGCCTTTTTTCAAATTGTGGATCACGCCAAATAATACGCTCCTTTCCAGCAACTGTAACTAAGGTATGCTCAGTATAGTTGCAGTATAAACCACAGGTGGGATCTGTGGGTGTTGAATAAACATAAACACGACTGAGAAATTGTCTGAAATACGGATTGGCTAGCCGCCTTAGTAGACAGGTATCCTCGAATACGAGTGGCCAGCCATACATACACATACAAATACGCTGATGTGCCAAAAGTAATAGACTAGGTGCTTAGTATTGCCAATTGTTTTGTTTGGGTTTTTTCTATTTTTCTTTTATCATGGTGTGATACTAATTAGCTTGCTTAAAAGGGAGAAAGAAGAAAAGAAAAAGGAAAGAAAGAAGAAAAAAGGCGAGAGTTAAATTTAGATGATAAAAAAAGCCATCACGAAAGGGACATTAAGCAGTGTTATTTTGACAAGGAAAAATGGTGATAATTTTTATTGCCATTGTCGAGAAGAAATAAATAAAAAAAAAGATGCTGGAATTAATCTGATTCAGGCTACTGGTCGGGTGAAAATTCCAGGTTGGCCAAATAACCTCAGAGACAGAATTCTAAATAGATAAAAATTAACCGTGTCATGGTTGCGAACTTATATTATCGGGAATAGATAACGCCAGAATGTGAAAACTTCTAATGGGCCAACCGCTTGGTGATGGCGAAAAGCTAATTGACGAATTCCAGGTTGACCAGATGGCCTCAGAGACAGAATTCTAAATAGATAAAAATTAACTGTGTCGTCCTCTGACCGAGAAACGGAGGTGTCCGTGGGCCACACACGAGTTGCAAAAACAAAGAAAACCAAACCATAGGTTAAGTCTTTATCGGTGGGAAGATATCGTTGGACAAGGTGTCTGTTTTGTGTTGAAATTCGGCTATGACAGCGAAATTATATTATCAGAAATTGGCACCAAGAATGCAAATACGGCTAGGATAGCGAAACTACCTTATCAGGACGAAAGGTTGGCTGTGTTTCGCTGGATGACCACCCACTTGATAATTGGTGAAAATCCCATTGATAGATCCCAGGTGACATTGAAGATAAAGAGCTGCGATTAAGGGACCACACTACGAAAAAAGAAAAAACAAGGAAAAGGAAAAGAAAAAGATAATTTTTTTTTCCTTCGAGCAAGATTTTTTTTAAAAAAACAAGGCTAGTCTGGTCACACCCACACTGCTGAGTGCCCATTGGCTGAATGTTAACGAGAGCCAGGCGGAGGTGATCATGTGATGCTGGCACCCATTGAGGGGATAGGTATGAGATGTCACTGCGAGAGAGTGGGAAAACCGTTGACGCCCTCTGAAGGTATGGTGAGATACCCATATGACAACAGAAGAAGGTGGGAGTAGGAGAAGACTTCCAAAAATGGAAAAGAGTGGAAATTTCCTGACCGAAAACAAAGAAGTGGATTGTGCGTTTAGAATTATCAAGGAACCTCAAACCCCGACGAGCCCACCCCGGTTTTGGTCGGCGTCCATATAAGCAAAGTCGCAGCAAGCGAAAATCAGTTCAGTTAAGTTCGAGTTCAGTCGAGTTCCAGTGAGTTCGAGTTCCAGTTGAGAGCTCTGAAGACCCACCACGCATTAGCTGACCAAGATACACGCAATTCCGAGCTCATCTTCTAACAAGAACAATTTATTTTTGAAGAACGACTTAGACTCATACCACCAAAACAAGTTTTACGAATATCGCCTGAAGACACACCAAGAACCAGTTTCTTAAAGAACAGACAACTTAAGATGTTAAGACTCGCCTAACAAAAACAACGTGTCACGAATCCATATAGCGGGTTGGGAAATAGACGCAGTCCTGTATCCAGCAACCAGATATAAAATATTGTTATCCTTTTTTTAACACATTTGAACTTTTCGAGTTGTTATTTTATTTTCTTTTACATCTATTTGTGCGATACCACCCTTATTCGAACTGAGCTTGCATTACGGCCCGGCGACTGATTGATTTCGTCTGCCTATGATCAATTCACAACGTGGGTAGGTAGACTGAAAATCAAAGCAGTTACTTCGGTAACCAGACGTTGGAAGCGAGCTGGGAACGACGAGGCTGATATCGAATCTAACCAGATTCCCATCCGAATCACCAAAAGGTTAGAACGTCACATTTGGGTGCCGCGACCAATACCAAGCCAGTTGGTCGTCACAGGACAGGATAGCACGACTGACGCAGACAGGCGGACGTCACGTCCAGGGCGCAGACACCGGGGGACGTCACAATGGGAAATACAAAAATATGGGTGAAAAGCGCTTAAATCATTTTGCGAATTAGACATATTCCCTACGAACCAGACAACAAGAGAACTTATCCAGATATTTACCCTGTCATAAATTATTTCACTCAGTTGAACAGCTTCTTCTCACAAACCGCTCCTTTGTGGAAGCGACTCCCAAGAGGATGCTTCACCCATCGCTACAATCTTCCCCTGTTCAAGACTAGGGTTAACCGTTATTTTCCCCAAATACCCCCCAAAACTGTACTTCTTACTCTATAATCTTCTACCTCGAATAGCTCTTGAGCCTGTGCAGTGCAAGCATCATTGTAAAAAAAATACGCAGCACTTATTTCAATTACCGTGTTACTTAAAACGATTACTTCGCTACCTGTATAAATGTAAAAACGGTCTTCGGTTGACATAATATAAATGAGAGATGGCTATGAAAAGGTACTGTTGATTACTTATGGCTAATTTGTTTAAATAGATGTTTGGCAGCACAGTGTTTAGGAGTGATAGCAAAAAAAAGTGCTACAAGGGACAAGAGATTGTGGAGAGCTATGAACGTCAACATCCGGAATGGACATAATACAAAGAAGGTACTGACTAGTGTTTGCACCATGTGGCAATAATGTTAAGTAAAATGGTATCCTAAAATAAGTAACCAAGTAATCTTTTTAAGTTCTCCAACAATCGGCGCCTTTTTGCTAATCGACTTTTTACCAAACATTTTCTTGTTAGTTATTACTCTCCGCATTTACACTAGGCCCACGGGACAATAGCCTCATTGATTAAAGCATTGATTTGTGAAGTTGGAGGCATAGTAATTGTGCGTTCAATCCCTGGACCAGGCAGTGTAAAGACGAAGCAAACAGTAACTGAGCAACACTAAATAAGACATGGTCAGTAGAACGAGAACAATCTACCCCGTAGATTAAATAAAGGGTTTAGTTAAAAATTTCTTGCGGGTTCCCCTGATCGACAAGCACCTGATGAAATCCGGAGGGCAAAGCTGTCGAAATGTTGCGATAATAACAACAAAGATGAGGACAATAGTCCGCGTGTAAATAATGTAAATACAGACAGAGTAAGCGAAGAATACATACAACAGGCCCCAAATTGCACTGAAACGAACAGAAAACCGTAATTTAACAATCAGTGGCGTGTCATAGGAAATGGTCAAGCCTAATTGGGGATCCCCCGGGCAGTGCTTTGTGACCATCGCTATCTTAACAACATTTTCTTTTTCTACCTCCATTTATATATGTTACAAATTAAATTAAGCACAATTGACTATTAAAGAGTGAAAAATCTTTTATGGATTTTGACCTCATTTTAGTGACATTTTTGTCTGAATCTGTGAATTTGTTTTGTTCATACTAAGTCCCAAAAAACACTATATAAAATTCAGTATTGTTTATCCATAATGTTGAATGTGCTAAAATTATTCAACTTTTTAAAAAGAAAAATCTCAAGTTGATGTTAAAATTGCCACAAAACATTTTTGATTTATTTAAAATGGAATGATCTATTATGACAGGTCTCTAATTTGTATTTAGATACAGTGTATTTATTCTCATTTTTTCTAGTTGAATTATTCACCTATATTGCATATAATTCATTATCATTATAATTAGGTCACAATAAAATCTGTATTTTATATAAATACTACTTCATGAAAAAATGAGATGTAATACCTTAATACATTTCCTCCTCCTTTTCCATTCTTACTTCACCTGATGCCGCTCTAGCAATGATCCAACACTATTATTATTATTGTTTTATTTCCTTTGATTTCTGGTATGTACTCATTTCTTTCTGGGTGCCGTCCAGAGACCTAAGGTCAGAAATGGCCACATGACATTTTCACTGAGAAAAAAAAAACATATTTTTCATAGATAAAGCCCTTCGTAAGTTGTGGGCTGTACTCGTGAGGACAAATTTTTTGTATTTCTTTAAGACATGGACTTCCAGGAATCCCTTCACTGAGTCTATTGAAATTGTTTCCAACCAATTCGAGGGCTCCAACTACAACAGCGATTGTTGATGTTCTCGTGTGCCACATTTCTTCTTTTTTTTTTTTTTTTTTGAGATTTCGATTTCAAGGTCATTGTATTTTGATAGTTTTTGAAGATATATTGCCGTCTGCAGGTACTGCCATATCAATAAAGAGGATTTTTTTGTTGTTGTTTGCGGTCTCTAATAATGATGTCAGGGCGATTAGCTTTGATTGTTCTGTCTGTGTGTATTGTGTAGTCCCATAAAATTGTTATGGGTCCTATCCCCGTAACTAGGTCTGGGTGGTGTTCATACCAATTTTTTTCAGTTTCCTTTTCGTAGAAGTTGCAGATTTTCCAGTGCAAATATTGGCTCACTCTGTCGTGCCGGGTTTTATATCCAGTGGGTGCCAATACCGTGCATCCTGATACAAGATGATCAATTGTTTTTATTATTATTATTATTATTATTATTATTATTATTATTATTATTATATAAAATTTGGAATGCGTAGAATAGTTTGGTCCGGGCATAATGAGTATATTTATATTCTCGATGAATCTAACTGACCAATCTAAAATTGACTGGAGACATTTGTTTACTCAGCAAAATGAATTGTGTTGGCCGAGGTAAATAAATAGGTCAGTTGATGGCCGGAGTCAAATCAGGCCAGAGACAGACGATGAACAACGATGATGATTATCTTCATTATATTGGAGATGAAGGAGGTTGGTTGGCGTCATAATAATTACGATTACCTATATAAATCGATTGAGCGATGAATTAAAGAAACGTATGAAAGAAGAGAAAGAAACGAAGGAAAAAGATAGATGAGAAGTAATAAAATGGAGAGAAGGAGAAAAAAAGAAGAAAGCCAATAAAACAAATATTAGAAGTAGAGAGGGAGAGAAAGATAAAGCAATAAGGAAAGAAGAATACGGATTAGAAAATGATTTTTTAAAGTTTGCGGGAGAAAGAAAGAAATAAAGAAAGAAAGAAGTGGAGATAGATAGATAGATAGATAGATAGATAGATAGATAGATAGATAGATAGATAGATAGATAGATAGAAAAGAAAGAAAGGGAAATGATGAGGAGTGGTGATAGATAGATAGATAGATAGATAGATAGATAGATAGATAGATAGATAGATAGATAGATAGATAGATAGATAAGAAAGAAAGAAAGAAAGAAAGAAAGAAGCCTGTTGAAAGTAAAATAGAAAACGAGTGAGTAATAACGATACATACATATCTACAAGAAACTAACGATCGAGACAAATGGATTTCGGGCATCTGAAAAGAAGAATGATTGCCGAAAGAGATACAGACTCATTTCCGGCAAGAAGAAAAAAAAAGAAAGAAATGCGCAATTAAGAAAGATTCTTGCACGTGACTAATTGTGTTTCTAATTGGTTGGCAATTGGACGATCGACTGACCTACATCCTTGATTGGCAAGGTCAGGGAGACATGAGGCGTAATCAAGAAGAAGAAATCAGAGTTAGAAGGGAGAATGTCTTCAGAATGAAAAGTAGAAGGGGGACAAGGATGGGCGGTTAGGGGGCAGAGAAATTTTACAAGTATCTGAGGAGTGAGGGTTGATTGCTTTCAGCTGTGGTTGGCATCATACCAATATCTACTAATGTCTTGAAAGAAAGAAAGAAAGAAAGAAAGAAAGAAAGAAAGAAAGAAAGAAAGGCATAGAAAAGAGAATAAATGTTGACACGGAGATAGATACATGTATCGGATCCTACAACTCTGCTGTACTAAACTTTAGAACGGGAAAAGTGCTGACCTTCTACCTTGAAAATCAGTATCCAAAGATCTGGGTTTTGGTGGAACTGAACGCAAAAATTCTGATTCAGAAAAGAACATAATTGCATCTTTATACTTGACATCATAGTTATTTCTGTTAGCTATTTTTACTGTCTTATCATTTTATATTCATTTTGGAACAGTCACTAGTCGCTGGAAGACGGTCAGGTAACACCTACCATACATGTCTTTCTTTGCCGGGAAAAAAGTTATCTCCAGTGGACTTTACCCACTTCACGCTGCTATCTCTAACATTTATGCTGCTTATGGCCAAGCTGCTTATTCTTAGGATAGATATTGGAGTGGTTTACCGTTGCCTTCTCCACCGTTTTTTCATAGGGACACCAACTGTAGTTAACTGCCTGTTGACTCATCGAGAGTTCTTCCGACCAAAATAGGCTATATTTTTCATCCTACATGGTTGCAAACCACCATCCTGGCACCAGAGAAAGTGAAGCGGGTAGAGTTTAGTTGCCAACCATTCGAGAAAGTTTCTATTTTGGTAAGAAAAAGGCCGCTTCAAGGTTGTGTGAAACCTCTTTGAGCGTAAGAGGGGTGGAAATTTCAGGGATTTAACTGTAGATTACACTAGTGAAGAGTACATGATTCTAAGTTAATATTTGCGTAACAATGACAGATTCAGTCAGTCAGATACACGCTTAAGCGATCATGTATCGTTTCCCCAGTAGGTTACCATTTCTTTCAGTTGCCATCCAAGGCTATAGAAGCAGTATGAAACTTCGTATTCTCCCCCTGCTTTTCACCAATAGAGATGATTCATACCTTTCCAAGGATGTTAGCACGTTAATGAATGTAATGGATTCGACTGGAATTCGAACTCGGCTCACCGACTCCTCAATCCAAGCCGCTATCCATTACTCCACCGTGCCTCCTTACAGTGACAGATTAAGTCTTAATATGTATCAGTTTTCTTAACTCCTAACGAAGTAAAAAGAGGGTGAACTAATACATCACTTGCATTCTTTTCCTTACAAGAAATATTTGATAGACAAAAATTGAAGACAAACGATAAACAAAGACATACGGGCTTTAGTAAAATAAGATCCAGAACAAATGGCGGGGGAAAAACTCTAAAACAGGAAATTCAACACAGTTCGGCAGTTAGAAATTGGACATTGTAAAAAGTTAAATAGAAATCACTTAACGATCAAAAAGAATTATGGATGCACAAGAACAATTCTGTAATTTCGTCAGTTGTTTTATAAACGTAGTTGGTTGGCTATTTTCCATGCAGGGCCCAACCTCTATCCTAATCACGAGATCCAAGCAATGTAACCCTTATATTCATCACTAAAACTTACTGTTGGGAAATGAGATTTCACTTACTTCTTTGCCAAACTTACGCGTTTGTTTAGTGATCTTTACTCAAAGGAATTAATTTGTTTTCTTTCTTTTCTTTTGCCAGTATTCTTCCTCTTTTCTTTTTCCTCTTTTCTTTTTCCTCTTTTCTTTTTTCCTCTTTTCTTTTTTTCTCTTTTCTTTTTTCTTTACATTCGCAAGTTCAGATTCTTCTTCAAGATTTTCTTGATGGTCAATCTCCTTCCTTTGTTTTTATTTTTTTTTTCTCTCTCAAATCTCTTTTTCTGATAACCTTAAAGTCAATTTTTATTTTGTTACGATCTTGTTAATATATTCGATATCTTTTATTATGGCTAAAAAAAAGAATCTAATTGAGATAGATAGATAGATAGATAGATAGATAGATAGATAGATATGATTATATTGAGATAGATAGATAGATAGATAGATAGATAGATAGATAGATAGATAGATAGATCAATCAATCAATCAATCAATCAATCAATCAAAACAGACTGAGATAGATAAATACTGAAGTCATTTAACATTAACTTTTCTCTTATGTAAATCATACCTATATTTCTTCAAAATTCTTAAAATAAAATTCTGCCAAGACCCGTAGGAAATGGTGTTGGCTTCTAAGTAACGTTGATAAAGGTCCGCTGTTAACCTTTTCTTATACAGCGGGTTTCAAATCAGAGAAATATGTATACATTTTACAAGTAAAAATAATCTATTTTACAATCAATAATAAAAATGAATGAAACCTCTTAGTGGATGAAATAACTCCAATCGTTAACAACATTAATGGATCTCATCTGAGAGAAAACAGTCCACAAAAATCAAACAGGGACAGAGGAGAGGAAGAAATAGTGGAAGAATTGGAAGCTGTACAAAGAAAAATAATGTATGAAGGAAATATTTTAAGCAAAAATACAGATTATTTATAATAAACTAAATGAGAAAGGTAAAAAAAACAAAGAGGAAGAAAGAAGGATAAGAAACAAAAAACATTAAAGATTGTATATAAATTTAAACCTGAAGTATAGATAGATAGATAGATAGATCAGAACAGACTGATATATATATATATATATATATATATATATATATATATATATATGTGTGTGTGTGTGTGTGTGTGTGTGTGTGTGTGTGTGTGTGTGTGTGAAAATATTGTAGAAAATAGGAAAGAAACTGGTTTGGTAAATAATCCAAAGTTCCTTAGTATTTTTGTTATTATTTTTAAAAAATAGTGCTCAATACGAAAGTAGAGCATAAATATAATTATTTATTTAAAAAATTAGCGAGTTGGAATCATATTTTTAAATAAATAATTATATATATATATATATATAGATAGATAGATAGATAGATAGATAGATAGATAGATAGATCAGAACAGACTGATATATATATATATATATATATATATATATATATATATATAGATCAGAACAGACTGAGATAGATAGATAGATAGATAGATAGATAGATAGATAGATAGATAGATAGATAGATAGATCAGAACAGACTGAGATAGATAGATAGATAGATAGATAGATAGATAGATAGATAGATAGATAGATAGATAGATAGATAGATCAGAACAGACTGAGATAGATAGATAGATAGATAGGATAAAGAAAGAAAGCAGGAGAAAAATGTTTGATAAAATAAAATGAAAGCAAATTATGTGGTAAAATTAATTATTACTAAAGACCCTTGATAATATCACGTCTACCAAGCAGACGCAGCGGGTGTAGAAGAGACGCCGTCAGTTTCAAATCTCGATTCCGACTGGACAAACAACAAAGTAGAAAAGAACGCCTCCTTGATAAATCGTTTATCTGAACATCCAATCTATCGACTTCGAAATGGTCTCGCTTTTGATTGTTTTATTTTATTCCTGTTGAAATCGTCGCCTATGTCCGCTTCTCTTGACAGTTACCCCGTTTGGCCGCCTCCGCCTATTATTGGATCGAAGGTTCGTACATACATCATCCGCATACGGCAATGTCATATCGTCTTCATTCATCAGTGTCACGATTGCTGCATACATCAATGTCGTTTCGTTGGCAATCGGACTGACTCAACGTGTCAATCGTAACACTTTTTCTCCCAGATTGTCGACTTTTAATCAATCTCATCATAGTCACCTCTCTCTATCTTCATTTTTCTTTCAATGTTTATCTGAATCTGTTTCTTTTCTCTCTCGACATTTTCTCTTCATTTCTCTCATTTTTCTCTCTCGCTTTCTCCCCTTCTCTCCCGCTCTCTCTTTATCTATTACTCTCTCTTTCTATCTACTCTTTGCCCTCTTTCTTTCCCTCCCTTTCTTTCTCTCTTTTTGTCCCCACTCAATTTCTCTCACTTCTCTTTCTCTCTTTCTCTCTTCCCGCTCTCATTCTCTCTGGTCTTACTATTTCTCTTTCTCCCTTCATCTCCAACTTTCTTTCTCATTCCCTATCTTTCTTTTTGTTTCTCTCTCTCTCTCTTTCTTGCTCTCTCTATTTCTCCTCTCTTTCTATTTACTCTTTCCCACTTATCTCTCTCTCTCTCTTTCAATTCTTCTGTTTCTTTCTTTTTTCTCTCTAGCCTCTTTATTTATCTTTCTATTTCCCTCTTTATCTCTCTTCTTTCCTCTCACTATTTCTCTCTCTCCCTTCTTCTCCTACTTTCTTTCTTATTCCCTTTCTTTATGTTTTTCTCTCTCTTTCTCCCTCTTTCTCTCTAACTCTCTATATCTCTGTTTCTCCCATGACACTTTCTATCTATTTGTTTTTTCTCTCTTACCCCTCTCTCTCTCTCTCTCCCTCTTTCTACATTTCCCTTTTCGCCTCCGCTCCCTCCCTCTTTCTTCTTCTCCCACTCTCTACCTTACACTCTCTGTTTTTTTTCTGCCATCAAATCCTGTACTTCGTATTCTAGGTTTTTACACATACCTTATGCTTACACGGATCTTGTGATATTTTGCTTCGACGAGTTTGTTTTTTTTGCCATATCTACATGGAATTTGAAACCTTTGCAGGTTTCAGAATTTTGTTTGTTTTTTTTTTTTTTTACTTTTATTGGCAAATGTGTTTTTGCGGCTGTATCTGCTAACTTAAAAATACACACTGCCTTCTTTCTTTTTTTCTCATCAAACTATACACACTCTTCTTTCTTCTACTCCAAACACTTAACTAAACTCGCAATTGGCCGAAATTTCTGTACGAAAACCGATGAAAATTTAAAACCAAAAGAAAAATCCCTTCATGCACTGCACGCCTTTCCCTACTGGCAGCAAATGGTTCTGTTTTCGTTATAAACTGCCAAATTTGTAATTTTTTAGCATTTTATTCTTGCAAACGGAGGAGTTATTTTTCTTTCCTCAATATCAGTCAACGTTTTTGTACGATTCAAATTAAAAAAAATTTTTTTCATTTTTTTAATCCTCCTTGATGTTTCTTTCCGCCTTTCGTCTCAGTTTTTTTTTTGTTTTTTCTTTCTTATTTTACCTTCCCAATTTTCTGTCTTTTATTTTTATTTTTTTCGCTTTCCGTTTTATTCTTCCCATTTTTGTTTGGCCGTTTTGTTTCATTGCTTCATTTCATAACATTTTTTTTAATTTTTTTCTTCTTCTTTATACGAATTTCTTCTCGTCGTTCTTTATTTCTTTTTTAAAAGCTATTTTGATCTGTTCTATCTTTTTTCTTTTCTTCTTATTTTTTTCATCTTTATTTTCAACATCTGTTTACTTTTTTATTTTATTTCCTTCTCTTCTTTATTTTCTTTTTTATCTGTTCATATTTCTTTATTTTTGTTTTTTCCTTTCTGTGATATTTCCATTTTATATCCTTTTATATTTCGTTTCTTTTGTCGTTTTTCCTTCCTTTGAATCTTATTTTTTTATTCTTTTCGTTCTTCTTTTCCCTTTTTATCTTTCCATCTTTCATTTCGTTATTTATTTTCAACGATTTCGATTTTTTCATCATTTCATCGTTCTTATCTTTTTACGTTTTTCCTTTCTTTTATACCCTTTTAAATTAATTTACGTTATTGTTCCATTGTTTTTTATCCATTTCTTTTTTTTTTTTTTCTTTTATACTCTTTCAATTTATTTTCCCTTTTTTATTCTTTCTTTGTTTTTATTTTTTTCATTCTTCTTTTCTTTTATACACTATCATTTTACTTTTACTTTTTGGTCTTCTTTTCTTTTTTATCTATTTTTTATCCTATTTCTTTTTTCGTTCTTCTTTTATTTTATACCCTTTCATTTTACTTTTCTATTTTGTTTTTCTTTTCATTTTAGACTCTTTGCTTTTTTTCGTTCTTCATTTCATTTTATTCTGTCATCTTACTTTTCTTTTTCATTTTTATCTTTCTTTTCATTTTTCGTTCTTTCTTTCTTTTATATCCTTTCATATTACATTTTTTTTCTCCATTTAATTTTACTCTTTCATCTTTTCCTTTTCCTTTTATTTTTCCTTTCTTATTTTCTCCTTAAGGTTCCATTTTCATATCTGTTTCATTTTTCGTTTCGTTACTATATCGCTTTTTTTCATCTTTCATTTCTTTTTTCATCCCGCTTTTCCTTTTGTATCCTTTCATATTTCCTTTTCTCTTTTATTTTCTAATATTTCGAGTTTTTATTATTTCAACTTTTGTTTATTCCGTTCCTCTTTTTTTTCTCTCTCTCTCTCTCTCTCTTTCTCTCTCTCTCTCTCTCTCTCTCTCTCTTTCTCTCTCTCTTATTACTTAATTATGTTTTCTTCCATCTCTTTATTCATTTTTTTACATATCTCTTTTAACATTTCTTCCTTCTATTTTCTGGTGATATGATTTTTTCACAAGTAATCTTTTTCAAATTACGATCGCTCTACATAAACTTATGATAATCTTATGATTATGATAATCTTATGATTATGATAATCTTATGATTATGATAAACATTTTCCCTCTTTCATTCACGCTTTCTTTCCATCCTCTTATTCAATAATTCCTTCTTGCTTTCATTATTTTGTATTTAATCATTCTTTCTTGACTTTTTCCATTTCGTTCGATGTTTTTACTTTCTTTTGCACATTAAATTTCTTTATTATTCTTTTTTTTATTATGATTTCGATTTTTTTTCTCTTCATTGTCTTTCGTAACATACTTCAGGATTTATTTTCCTTCTTAATCCATAACATTCTTTTATTTTCTTCGATCATCTTCCCGCCCCTCCCACCTTTTCTCTAATTCTCTGCATCAAATTCTTCTTATTTTTCGTTCCTTACCCCTTTTTTAATTAAGCAATATTTTACATATTCGCTTTATTCGCCAAAATCCCTATACCTTCTCAATAATATTTTCCCCATTACAATCACCCACTTTATTTTTTTTACATAGAATTTTGTGTCCGCTTTAAGCTTTCATTTCTTCCTGTTTAGCGTAATTTTCAGCATCGACTCCATCTTGCTTCTTTGTATTTTTAACACAAATATTTTGAAGCAATACGCATACGTATATATACATATATACACCTATATATAAATATATAGATTTGCATACATATATACAAATATATATACAAATACATACATACATATATATATATATATATATATATATATATATATATATATATATATATATATATATATACAAGAATGCACAGTTTTATATTTAGCCATACGTGGATGCATCAATAATACTGCAATCAAACTTGTACTGATAAGCTGAATTTTGTTTTGGAATTATCAGTGTGTCATTAAATTTCATTACGGCATTAGGTGCATTGACAATGAAAGAAATCATACTGTGAAAGAAATATGAATTGTGTAAAAAAAATGCATTTTTCGCCATTAGGCTACAAACTTGTTGAAGTGCCGACGCACACACACGCGCGCGCACACACACACATAAATACACGAATATATATATACATATATGCATGCATAACTTTATTCGTTGATATGTATATATAAATGCGTACATATATATATATATATATATATATATATATATATATATATATATATATATATATATATATATATATAAAATATAAGACACGTATGCATACATCGTCATATATATATATATATATATATATGTTGATATATATGTAGATATGTATGTATATATATGACATGTATACACATTCGGGCATATATAGATGTACGTGTGTGTTGTGCACGTAAGCACATCAAACATTTCGTAGCTTAATGGTAAGAAATGCATTTTTTTTTACACGCAAACATACATACACACAAACATATATATAGGGAGAGGGAGATAGATGTACATATTCATTTATTTTACATATATATACATATGCATTTCACACACACGCACGCAAATACACAGAAACAGATACTCAGACACACGCACACATATATATAGACACACATATATATGTGTGTGTGTGTATATATATATATATATATATACATATATATAACTTCGGATAGGTACATAAAAAAACATACATTCAGTTAATAAAAAAATAAAACCGCCCTTGGTAATGGCAAAAAGAATAGCCGAAATCACTCAGATATGCAGAACTTATGGACAGTTATTACAGACTTTGTGTCCAGAAAAGAAAACATTGGTTCGACCCCAAGAAAATTAAATAAAAACATTAATCGCAGTACTTTGTCAGTCGTCTTTAACGTAACCTGTATAAAATATGTACTGTTACGTAAATATACAATTATCATTTATATATATATATATATATATATATATATATATATAAGAGAGAGAGAGACTTACACGTAGAAAAATCAGAGGATCAAGTGTTTGATATGAAGCCAAAAAACATTTCTGGCTGTTTGCCTCAACCAACCAATTAATGCTTTCGTGTTTTATTTTGTTTGTTTTATTTTTGTTTTCAGGTGGGGGTTCTTTTCATAAGCATTTTAGATCGGATCGTTTAAAAAAAAAACGAAAAGAGATAAGTCAATCCAATTTTACGCCGATATATATATATATATATATATATATATATATATATATATATATATATATATATACACACAAACACACACATATATGTATATATACAAACACACACATTCAAACACACACACACACATATATATACATAAACACATACACATGCACGAACACACTCATATATATATACATACATACACACACAAACACACACACGCGCGCGCGCGCGCAGCAAGGCTACCTGAACTTACTTAAATAAAAACCTAACTGTCGCTTTCATATTAATTATCATCTTTTTCATGCGCGTTGTATTTCCGCTTTGTTTGACTTGTGTCATCCTATAATATATATTTAACAATATTTTCATATTATATGAAAAATGGCAGAATGCGCCGTTGTTGTTGTGATGGTAAAAAGATAACCTTGAGTATAACTGTATTTATCTTCTTTTTTACTACATGTGACTTGACTATTCAGGACGTGAATGATCATGGCTCTCCACAACTTTCTATCCTTTGAAGCTCTTAAGGTTTGTTTTTTCGTTATCTCTCACAATCCCTGTTCTGTCAACCAATTACACAAGCTCTTTAGGTAGGTTACTCACTGCTTTCCTCTGTGCCTCTTGCCTGTGGATATCAAATTCTCCGAGCCGTCTTTCCCCATTTTTGTGTCCTAGTGACTTTTTGTTTTCATTTTATCTAAAACTTCGACATTACTCACATGTTCAGTTCATGTTATTCTCAGTGTCCTTCTGTATTTTAACTGTCTCAAGTCTCTTCTTCATCTACGAGGTGTTTGTCCAACATTCTCTGCTATAGATTAGGACTGTTATTACATAGCAGTTTAGTATTATTTACTTTGTTTCTAACAAAATTTTCCTATTTTTAATACTTTACTTAGCTTCTGGAAGGTATTTTTATCTATTCCAGTGCGTCTTCGGATTTTGATGTTACATTTTCTGTCCACTGTTAAAACACTACCAAAATATTTGAACGTTATTGAAAGGATAAGGCTAATATAAACATGATGGCTGCCAACACGTTGTCAAGTATGATCATCAAGAGATATCATTGCAAGACGTAGTTGCGAGTGTTAGTAGAGTGAAGGGAGAGTTGGATTCATGACTTTCACTATGCCATTAATTAGAACAAAATAATCGAACAGTTTTAGTAGTATATAGATATGCATGATGGCTGCCAACACATTGTCGAGTATGATCATCAGAACGTATCAGTGTAAAACGTTCAAACCAGGCAACCTTTTAAAATCAATGACACAAAATTAGAAACACGTAACAGATAAATTCTGTTGCCATTAAGTTTATTTTCGTGACTGCATATCTTTTCAGCCCAGCAACTGACTTGCAAACTTTTCCACAAATGTGACAGGAATTCTGGGTAAACAATGCTATTTTGTAGTTGGTCAGTTCTCAGGTACGATGACTTCGTATGTGATTGCTTTAGTCAAGCAAAGCCGACCACAAACATTGCAAGGGAGTTCATGTCATTAGCCTACATGGTATGGACATTCCACATCGAGACCTTTTTCGGATTTTCTTTAACAATCCGAGAACTCTTGAAAGCAACCTTTTCATCATGAACCTTCTTTCGCCAAGTAGTACTACTGTGTGCGTGGTACACGCAATCATATGTACTGATATTTGCAAGGTTCAATGATTCTTTCGGTCTTTCAGGCCATTCTTATGGCGCTAAATACACACACACATACATAAATATATATATATGTGTGTGTGTGTGTGTGTGTGTGTACACATATGCAGGTTTCATTACAAACTGACTGACGAGGTGATGCAGTTAACTTATTAATTTAATCTTTCTTGTTTTCTTATAATATATTCCTTTTGGGACATAAATTATGTAGCAATTGCTCCAATCGTCTGTATTTCCGAGCGCTTTCGGCTATATTTTTATCCATTATCTTATTATTAACTAGATCTATGTATTGTTTTATGCATGTATCTAGAGCTATAGGAATGTTTTATCTTCAAAACACGGCCAGTACATTTCGGCCGTGTTCATAGTTAATATTATTGAATGTTGGTTTTTCTTTCTTACTAATAATGCTTCCATTATTTTTATTCTTTTTTACATGTGGATGAGGCTATAATGTTTGTATTATCAACGAGTATGTTACGGATAGAGTTTGTTAGCTCTCTGTGTGTATGTAAATAAGACCTAATTGAGATATGCTCAGAGAGATACAGCGCGAGTCTCCTTGTTAGGCATGTTGTAGTATATCCTATATAATTATTTATGAATTGGGATTGATCATAAATATAACTCCTTAAGGGACATGTAAATTCGTAAATAATATTGGTTATCGGCAATTTAGATTTTGCAGATGAGTTATTATTGTTGACAATGAGATTAGCAGTTTGAATTTTTTATAGTAGGTAAGTAATTTAATTTTATTGTTTTCGTCGACTGGACAAGAAAATTAAATTGTCTACTATAAGAATATATATATATATATATATATATATATATATATACGCTTTTTCCAAACATGGTCAGCATATTGTGACCGTGTTCATAGTTGATGTTATTGAGTATTGGCTTTTTCTTTTTTATTATTAGTGCTTCCATTATTTTAGTCATTTTTTAAATGTGGATGAGGCTATTATACTTGTATTTTCTTCAAGTATGTTGCGGATGGAGTTTCGTAGGTTTTGTGTGTGTTTAAATGAGTCCTAATTGAACTATGGTCAGAAAAGGTGTAATGTGAGTCTGCCTGATACACATATAGTGGTATGTCCAATATCGGACCAATGTTTCTCTAACTACTATATGTCCCATACCTAAAATAAGGTATTATAAATGTTACTCAACCTAAAATATATGTCAACTATGTAGATGATAGAAAAAACATATAAAAATCTACACATTCAGTTAAAAATAAAACACATACAACATAATGACTAACAGAATAGCCGAAAACGCTCGGATATATAGAAAATTAGGACAGTTTTTACGCACTTTGTCCAGAAAAGAATCACTTATACAAACACAAGAAAAACTGAATAAAATAGTTAATCACATTACCTTCTCAATCGTTTTTAATGAAAATATATATATATATAAA
Organism: Acanthosepion lycidas; assembly: GCA_963932145.1. Lineage (NCBI taxonomy): Eukaryota > Metazoa > Mollusca > Cephalopoda > Sepiida > Sepiidae > Acanthosepion > Acanthosepion lycidas. Next base: position 19,420,205 of record OZ010598.1, read on the forward strand.
TTGGGATCAAATACAGATCAAATATAGATCGGAATCAGACAGAATAGGAAATGTTCATCAAGCTAACATGTTTCACTTTTATTAAAGCTTCGTCAGTGAATCAGATATGGAGAAAAAGTAGAAAGAAATTCGGGTATTTTTATTTATTTTTGTGTTGTTTGGCTTTCATTGGTTAATAATCAGTTTTCACGAGCATTTGACTTGATGAACAACGGTAGCTTGATTTGTGGCGTTCCGAATTCAAGGAGAGACAACGCGTCCTCCAAGAAATCAACGAATCCCAAGCCTAACTGAAAAAAACGTAAATATTGCTTTATATATGTAAACGTATAATAATTCTAATTTGTCTATGTGGAATTCAGATGATAACGTCTATTCGAAAATCTGTGTCTATATCTCTTGCAGACATTGTGCAATGGTGGTTATTTACATGTTGATTTCGGAACAATTTTATGTAACCATCGTTTCTTTCGTCTAAACATACGTTAGATTCTTTAAGAATGGATTCAATAAAGCTTAGTGACGTAATATACAGTTTTTGACGTGTGTTTATAGTTTGTTTTTTGTTGTTTTGTTTTGTTTTTTTGTTTTTTTGTTTTGTTTTTTTGAATCAGTATCACCCCAAGCATGGTAGTACAGCCACTAAGACGCCATGGTTTACAGGGTATGAAGGAATTAGGAACAGAAACATTAAGAATGAGGAGAAAGAGAAATGAGTAATCAGGAGGACAGTAAATAGCGATTGACGTTGTATTTAAATTTTTGCAAATTAAAGTTGGTTGGAAAGCATGAGGCCGGTACGGAGTTCCACAAGCGAGAAGTGCGAACAAAGAAAGTGTTAACATAGAACTTACGGCTACATCTAGCTAGATTAAACTGTAAATTAATGAGATCTCGTCACCAGTCTAGTATTGAGCTTAAATTCATACAGTCTAGGTACCATAACGGAGAGTTCACCCGAACTGCCATGAAAGTATTTATAAAAAAGGCACTGAGAGGCAACCTTACAGCGTGGACAAGTGACTGAAGCCGAGCCGCCATATCAGGACCAATAATATTGCTGATTTTTCTCTGGGTGATATCAAGGACCTTCAGGAGAACTGGACCATATACGGCAGCAATATTCTAAGCATGGACGAATGATAGACTTCTAGATATGCAACATCAATTCCGGAGATGAATCCCTCGAAGTGCTTTCTACGTAAAAAATCATGTTCTATTCTTTTTTAGGGTAGCATTTGTAAAATCAAAGTTATAGCCAGTTTTGCTCCTGTGTATTACGAGCTAGTTTAAAGAGTTGTCTAAACGCAACTCCATTTTATGCTCGCAGACACGATTTTGAGATGCCTCACTGTTTTAAGTTCTTTTACATTGCAAGAATTTTATTTAATAACTACCGACATCTGAATGGTGCTGGATTTATTTTTCTTTATAATTATATCTCTGATTGTTTTTGAACGTGGTGATAAAGATCCTAGTATCAGGAATAAGTAATTTATTTACAAATTTTGTAGATAAAGAGTTAAAGAGTAGGATAATGAATTTTGTGTTGTCGATGTTAGAATTGCTATCGGTGGTGTCTATTTTTTTATTTGTAGACTTTTAAGCTTGTTTTCTAGCATTGAGGGTGAAATGATGTTGGTAGTGAAGAAGTCTAAATGTTTTTTCAATGTATTTCTCTTCTTTACTTAGGTATTCTAGACTGCACAATCTAAGGGGTCCGAGGTACAATCCTATGACAAATTCTGATTTCATTTTTGACTGTGGTGGAGATAGAAATTAATTAGATCATTTTGGCTAATGGGTTTACGATAAACTCAAAAATTCTAATTTATTGTTACTTATTAATAAAATGTCGAAGAATGGTAAAAATTGGTCTATTTCAAATTCATGTGTGAATTCGATAATAGGTCCAATGTTATATTGAATCAATTGCTAGGTTTGTTGTTAGGAAGGTTAGTTTACTCTGTTTTTCCACTACAATGTCTGTATATATATATATATATATATATATATATATATATATAGTCTTGTTAAGCCTGTTTTAGTATATCCAATATAATTATTTACGAATTTGGATCGGTCAAGAACACAATCTTATTTACGAATTCACATGTCCCTTAACCGTAGAACAGCAACCCTCAATAAAAGTTACCCCACTACTAACCATGGGTATATTATACCTGATTTTGAAAATATAAAAAAATTTTTTAAATATAAACCTTTATTTGAAATATTTTACATGCAGGCACTTCAAACATTGTACTTTTAGTTAACATTAATAGGAACTGAAAAACATATTATTTAGGTAAGAAAATCAGGTACTGAAAATTGTAATTAGAAATAGGAAAATTTGCGCTGAGTACTATATGGTTAGTGTTCTAGGGTTAAGAAAATATGTCCCTGACCATTCCAAATTCGTAAATAATTATATTGATATACTACAACATACTTAACAAGAAGACTCACGTTACATTTCTCTGGTCATAGCTCAATTAGGTCTCATTTAAATATACATGGAGACCTACCAAACTCTGCCCATAACATACTCATTGATAATACAAATATAATAGCCTCATCCATGTGTAAAAAGGCTAAAGATAATGAAAGCATTATTAATAAAAAGAAAAAGCTAACATTCAATAATATCAACTATGAACACGGCCAAAATGTGCTGAACTTGTTTGGAAAATAAAACATTCCTATAACTCTAGATACATACATAAAACAGTCCATATATTCAATTAAAAATAAAATAAAATTCATTCTTGATAATGGCTAAAAGTATAGCCGAAAGCGCTTGTATATATAAGACATTCGGATGATTTTATAAAATTTATGTTCTGAAAAGAAAATCACTTTAAGATCACATTCAAAATTATATAAAATCTGAACCACAAAACCTTGTCAGTCATTTTTTAACAAAACTTGTATAAAAGAGGGATTACCTCCACAATATATATGCGAATGTGTGTGTGTGTGTGTGTGTGTGTGTGTGTGTGTGTGTGTGCGAATGAGTAGTGAATTCGATCAATCCACTCTGGGTGCTCTATACTTCCGGCCTTGTGCCACATCTAAGCTACGCTTAGTGAATTACTGTATATATATATATATATATATATATATATATGTGTGTGTGTGTGTGTGTGTGTGTGTGTGTGTGTATGCCCATGTGTGCGCGTGCGTAATTGTGAGGAGAGATGTCTCAACATCGAGAACAGGGCATTTGTAAACGAATTTGTATCAGAAATGTCTTGATGATCGTTTAAGACGTGAAACTGTCAGTCACCATCCAGTAATGATTTCTACGACTATAATATATATATATATATATATGTGTGTGTGTGTGCCTAAACCCTACTAAAGGCGCACACGAATACACACGATTCTAAATGTATGCAAATACGCCCTAAGCACAAGCATATCTTGTTAATATCCTTTATTATATACCCATTGTTTGGGGATTAGCCGATCCTAAGATTATGTATCCGGCTTTTCCCGTAGTGTATAATATTATAATAATTGCGATGAGGACAACGGACACTGCCACCAGCAACGAAGCACATGGAACTTCGTCTGGACAATCAATAGAGACATCGCTGAGTTTTCAGATTTGAATATAACGTGGCAGTCTCGTGACTAATCTTAGAAAAGATGAAGAGGTCGAGGGATTAGACGATGCCATATGGCCCGTTCTCCTGCAGGAATTTCATTACTTCTTAGATTAACAGAAACCCAGACAGGAACAGATTAGAAGAAACTCTTACCTTTATTTTTTTTGATAGACACATACACAGAAACGTACACGCTCCTCTATGTATGTGTGTCTGCGTGTGCATATGTTTATGCATATATATATATATATATATATATATATATATATATATATATATATATATACCTAATACCAAATAGATTTATAAATATATTTATATATTTGTATACATACGTATGTTTGTATCAATATAAACTGTCAGAACAAATTGAGATAGATAGAGAGAGAGAGAGAGAGAGAGATAACAAACTGAGATAGATAGATAGATAGATAAACAAGTCTTTGAAATCTTCAAAAATTTTAAAGCAACGTCAACCGCCATCTTCTGAAACCTGTTCTTTTATTGTCCCTGCTCTTCACTAAAGTTTACTCATAATCTTCCACTCCCAGTAACCTCTTTCGTCTTAGTGACATTAACGCCTTGCTTGAGGTCAAATGATTTTAAAAAGGGCCACATATACATGTGAATATATATTTAAGAATATGTAGGTACATCACTAATTCCGCAGTCTAATGATGACACTTATTCAGTTTTAACACAATCTCCTTCTTTGTCAATGCACTTAATTCAGTGATTAATATTAATAACATTCCTCTCGTTGTATTAAACTCAGCCAAGCTTGGCCAATATCAACAAATATCTCAGAGAAGCTTAACCAATATCAACAAATATTTAAGCGAAACTTGGCCAATATCAACAAATATTTCAGCCAAGCTTGGCCAACGGGAACAAATATATCAGCCAAGCTTGATTTCTGTGTCTGGAGAAGCCATGTTTAAGACTGCAGATTCAAACGGGATGGAGTCATCTATTATGTCCCAGGTGAGTACACAAAGGGGAAATGGCGAGTCTTGGATTTTCCCAAATTGAGCACTGCGAGCCGGAAATTCTATCTATATCTGGGAAAGATATATTCCCAATAGGAAACTGTACCATGAACATGTAAACTGTATCATTTGTTGAAGGAGTCAGATTTAGCCTCAGCATGTACACCATGACCTAGTCTAAAAAAGCAACCGCTCGATTTTTGCTACTGCAAACAAACTTAATGACTGGCGCTTTCGTCACTGTATGACCTGACGTCATTAAGCTGCCGTCACGTGAACAACGTGATTTATCTCCACCAAAGGGAGATACTCACCTTCTGTATTCCTACATGGGAAAAAATTGGTCACTGTTTAAGCAATTGCCTTACTATTCTTGTACGAGAGATAAAATTATTTTTTGACAAGATAGACATAATGGCGAAGAAATGTCAATTTATTACACGAGAATCAAGAATAAAATGTAAAAATTAGGGTTAGAGCCATTTTGAACCGATTAAAAACACGTCTGGCTGCTGGTCCATTTTTCCGGTGTGTTCGTCACGTCTACCGTCTGCTCCATTTTACCGATGTGTTTAATACGTCTGGCTTCTGATCCATTTTATCGATGTATTTAACACCCCTGATTCGTGGACCATTTCATTGATGTTTTCAACAGATTTAGTTCCTGGACCATTTTATTGATGTTTTCAATACGTGTAACTGGTTCATATTATCGATGTTTTCAAAAGATTTGGTTTGTGGTCCATTTTACCGATATGTTATACACGTCCTCTTCTTTCCAGATATCGATGCGTTCGTGCCTATTTTTCTTATAATAGGTATTCATTACGTTTAGCTCCACCTAGTGCAAGTCTGCTAGTATAGCATCCGTTAAAGATCGAGCTCACTATACGCATAATATTCTGTGAAAATGGTTTCCTAAGAATTACAACAATGTTATCCTTCGCACGAGTTTACTAGTCTGACACGTGGTAACTCGTTAACATTTTTAACCTATGCCCAACGTTAAGGTACCACTATGTTCTGAATAACAGAGATGTTCGTATTCATAGCATTGTATGTCATAAAGTATGTCATATTGTATGTCATAGAGTATGTCATATTGTATGTCATAGAGCTAAACAGAAATGAAATACGATAATGTAACGCTAATCTACCAATTGGGAAGAACTGTTCGTATTGAAAATCAATTTTCGAAAACTTATCTCCCTTGGAAACAAACTTAACATCGGAAAGAAACAGCTGAAATTTCTAGATTACATAATGACAAAAGACGGCTTGGAAAATCTAACACCGACAGGACATACCGAAGGTAAACGCGAAGGAAAGGGAAAACAGTGCATAGCCAACCTAACGAGATTGTGTAAATGGCTGACCGAATAGGGTTTAGGAGAGATAGCAAAAATACATTTACTAAGAACTTCAATTGTGGAGAGCCATGATCGCCAACGCCCTAAAGGGACAAGAAGTATCTCCCTGTCACCGGAGAGAATTATGCGAATACCTCAGCAAATATACTTCGCTCAGTCTGGGGCAAAGACAAATGGAAAGATAAGTTTGTGTTGCGCCAGTTTTTTCAGTTAATCTGGAGGTGTTTTTGCTACTTTGAAAATCGGCATTCAAATTCTAGGTTTTTATATGGATTCGAACACCGACCAATAACAATGGGAAAAATATGCAACTGTCTCAGGCATCTAGTAAGTTTCACACGAATGTGTATGAATGTAAGAATATTTTGTATACGTTTCTCTAAATCAAAGTATTTATGGCGCTGCACTGTCTTTTTTGTCATGCTAAATTTCTCTTACGTTGTAATTTAAGGTAGTGAATATGGGTAAAAGACAGGTGGACAGACAGACGCAAGAATGATAGAAGTTGTGAATGTTATCAGAAAGCCTTCTTCTCCAATGTGTATGTGTATTTATCAGTGTATCCGTGTGTGTCTCAATGGATTATAAGGTCACGGTTCACTTACACTGAAAACTCTCGACCCTAAAAGAAGAAGGATTACCCATAATCCTTTGCGATCAATAAAACTGCCTCCCAATTTACCTTTTGCCTTGCACGGGGAAAAGCGGCTTAGCGCTCGAGCAAGTTTTATCTCAACGTGCAGACAGACAAGATGTGACAAAAAAAAGAATTTTGAAGAAAGAAAGAAAGAAAGAAAGAAAGAAAGAAAGAAAGAAAGAAAGATATGAGAACTTTAAAGATAGATAGATAGATAGATAGATAGATAGATAGATAGATAGATAGATAATGAACAGTCTTAGATAGATAGATAGATAGATAGATAGATAGATAGATAGATAGATAGATAGATAGATAGATAGATAGATAATGAACAGTCTTAGATAGATAGATAGATAGATAGATAGATAGATAGATAGATAGATAGATAGATAGATAGATAGATAAAAGTCTGAAGAATTACTGGGATGCGAGCTTATCATTATTTACATGATATATTTCATACACCTGATGAAGTCAGGAGAATAAAACAGACGAAATGTTGTGATAAAAACGACAAAGATGAAAAGAGTTCGCATGTGAATAATGTAAATACCTGTGAAAGAAAGAAAGAAAGAAACAAACAAACAAACAAACAAACAAACAAAGGGTACTGAAGAAAGAATGGGATCAAACAACAATTGTGAAGAAAGAAAGAAACAAACAAACAAGCAAACATAGAAAAAGAAAAAGAATGAATGACTGCAAAGTAAGAAAGAAAGGAAGAAACAAACAAACAAAAAGAAAAGTGTAATAAAAAAAATAAAAATCAGTGAAATAAAAGAAAAATAGGACAAATTAGAAATGTATGCGAAACAATAAATAATAGTTGGAAATAAAAATCAATATTTCAAAAAATAAAACATCAAAAGAAAGAAAGAACAGAAAAAAGAATAAAAGTAATTTACAAAGTAGTCGATAGACGAAAGAATAAAAGGAAAGGAAAGGCAACAATCTGGTCAGAAAGCATCCAAAAACAGAACAATTGGAAAAGTGAGAAAATAAGAGTCCAATGGCTGTTAAGAAATATCGGAACGTTGAATACAAGAAGTGAAAAGAAACTGAAATAACGAAATAATTGGTCTTTTTGGAGTTTGAAACGAAAAAGATAAAGCTTTAATATTGGTCCAGCCATTGACCAACCATTTTTTGTTTTTGTTTTTGTTTTTTTTTTGTTTTTTGTTTCTTCTTCTTCTTCTTCTTCTTCTTCTTCTTATTATTATTATTATTATTATTATTATGCTTCCTCCTCCTCCTCCTCCTCCTCCTTCTTCTTCTTCAAAACTAGAAAGAAGAATTGAGATTACTGAAAAGTTCTTAGTCTGTCCCACTTTCAAAACTCTGACTAAATGACCAAACATCAGAATTGATTTCGAAATCTCTTCTTAGCCGGACCCAGGAAATACTGATCAATAATACAACAGAACTGCCATATTCTCTGAGAGATCTTTATACTAACGATATTTGTGTGACTGCTTTTGTTTTCTTTTTTGTGGGTGGGAAACACCTTCAAATTTTCATACCGCACTTTATATATTTAGTTCTTGATTCTTTGTGGATAGTTTCATTTATTTATTCTTTAAGTGATGATCAGTTTAGGGTAACACCTGATTCGACATTACTTAATACGTCATCCCAAGAGGCTTTCAGTTCAACTCTCTACCACTTTAACCGAGGCTACAAAACCTTATTTCACTTTGAAGAAGAAGAAAAAACGACTTTCATAAAATCAAAGAAAAATAAATCAGACATTGAAGCTATAGATTTCTTCAAATTGTATTTAATTGAATCTTATGAATGGACTGCACTTTAAAAGTGGAAAGCAGAGTCGTTGTTTTAACAAGAAACAAACAAACAAACGTAAAAGATAGATAGATAGATAGATAGATAGATAGATAGATAGATAGATAGATAGATAGATAGATAGATAGATAGATAGATAGATAGATAGATAGATTCGGAGAAAACGAGAAAATGATTGTAAAATAACGAAAAAGAAAGAAGCATGGAATTTTAAAGTTAGAAGAGTCATCAAATGTCATCTTCTGTCTTCTTGAACGCTGTTCGATTTTTGTCTTGTCCTCAGGCAAACAGGTAGACAAGAATAGATATATAAAAGTAATCGATAGATAGAAAAGAATGTCATAGATAGATAGATAGATAGATAGATAGATAGATAGATAGATAGATAGATAGATAGATAGATAGATAGTAAAAGAAACAAATAAAAAGGAAGGATAGAAACAAACCAACATACGCAAGGAACAAAAACGAAAACAAAACAATAAAAGGGAATAAACAAAAATAGAAATAAAAAAACAAAAGAAAAGAAACAAAAATAGAAAGAAAGAAACAAACAGAAACAGAAAAAAAAAACAGAAGAAAAGAAACAAAAATAGAAAGAAACAAACTAACCAACAAATAAGCAATGAAACAGAAATAGGATGAAAAAACAAACAAAAGAAAAGAAACAAACGAAGTAATTATGAACGTGAAATCTATGAATAAATTCATGTAGTGTGAGAAAGAAAGAAAGAATAAACTTTAAAAGTTTAATTCCAAAAAGCACATATTCATTTCCAAATTATTTAAAATGTATTTTTATATTATTAAAAATATGTAAATTTTACATCGGTATATTTAAATATAATTATTTTTCAGTTTTAAATACACAACATAATTTAGGATCGAGACTTGCTAAACAAAAAAATTTCAATGAAAATTTTAAAAATCGGAGTGAAATTAGCATTTTTCCCTTCCCAGAAATATTTAGTTTCTTACAATAATATAAGTTTCAGCGATACTGGTAAATTAAGTTAGGGGAGTAGTGATAAGAAAGGCCATAACGATGCCTATATAAAACTGTTCACATATACACAATATCCTATGCCCTGCCAGTGATCACCTCCCAAAAGGAAACACTTTCTGGGTTAATGTTTGAGGATTCTGGTAGAAACCAGATCAACATCTACCCTTTGACTCAAGTCTAAATTGATTCACAGTGATTTTTGTCCTATTAGGTTGGTGCAAAAATAATGACGGTTTTTGACGTATTTTTTAACGTCAAAAACCGTCATTATTTTGGCACCAACCTAATATTAAACTTATGTATATTAAATGACCAAACAACGATTGATATGTTTTTGAAGGATGGTTTGGTTTATTTTGTTTTACGGCATATCAACCTCAATGGTTAATTTAATGCCGACAAAAAATTTTATTGCTGGTAATTTTTTTTTTTTTTTTTTTTGTCAAATAATAATTTCTGGTAATATTTTTTCCTTCAAAATTGTATTGCTGGTAATAATTTTTTTGAAAAAAGTATTTCTGGTAATAATTAACTATTTGCCCATAACTGGGTCCCTAACAGGTGTTACCACCCGGGTCAGGGTGGACCTGGGAACACCAACAATTAAGAGGTGGTTCCACGCTCCTCAAAACCTCCTGATCGCCTTGCTGCTGGACGTAGTTTATCGTCTCAACCTGGACGCGGATGTAGTTTAACGTCTTACCCAGGACGGTCGTTGAAGAAGCCAGCTTAAATGACAACAAATGCTATCATGCAAGTTAATGCTTTCACAAGAAAATTGGTTTTAACTCACCGGTGGCTTAAACTTTAAAGTATATTTAATTGAATAAGTAATATCTGTTTTGGGGAACAAGTTTTAATGACAAATGAATCATGTTAACTGCTAATCATACGTTGCAGTTAAGAACAAATTTGGAGTACCACGGGATTTTCATGGCGGCGTACACAGTGAATTAAAGGAAACATGCCATTCTCCTCCATGACAAAACAAAGACGCATACAGCAAGACTAAAAACAATAGGAACTTGGTTTGTCTGTTCTACTCCACTCCCGATATTCACTTGACCTTCCATCAACCGATTATTACATTGCATCAACGAATTATTACCTTGCACCAACCGATTATTATCTGACATCAACCTATGATTACCTTGTACCAATTGAGTATTACCTTTTTGTATCGCTGCAAAACACTTTGATAGAGAATCCTTTTCTCTAATAAAAATCAGATTCAAGAATTCGACAAAAGCTTTTTTATAACAAAACCTTCGTGATTTTACTCAGAACGTGCTCACAAATAACGATTGATATATAATTGAATAAAATGTACTTTATTTCTTGATGAATGAAATTAATAGACAAAAATGCTAATCAATTACGATTCAAATTAATCTATTTACATGATAAACATAGCATATGAATATCGACTTATAGTTAAATTTCCAAGAAATAATTCTGAAAATAAGACATTGGTACAAAAATTACAATTTGAAAAAATTCTTAGTTCTTGCTGACGCGTTTCGTCTTCCATCTTTGTCAAGGCAAGCAATGAAAGCGAAATGTTTTGTAGTCACAGTTCTGTGAAATTTAACTATACTGTCGACATGGAAAACAAAAAACGAACTCTTAGTAAAAAGGAAGTTGCCAATACCAATATGCAGGAGTTTTTCTTTTTTTAAATCTTGGATTTTATGTAACTGTTTTATTATGCAGCTCAAAAGTGGTTCATTATATTGCAAATAAATACATAATAATTGTGTAGTTATTGATATTTAATATTTTAATTTCAGATCTATCATATATCTGAGTTATAAAAAAGATAAAACCTTAAAAGAGAAACAAAATATTGTAACGTCATTGAGTGTTTGGAACAAATAATTGGAATTTGCAAAACAAAAGTTGAACAGTGATGAGAGAAGAATTAAAAAAAAAGAAACTGAAAACAGTGACAATGAACAAGAAAAAGACTTATTTTCAAGAATGTCAAGAATAGCACAAACAATGGTAGTTTTCGCCAAACTATGAACCATTCTGGGTGGTAGCACCAACTATCGAGGGTTTCAGAAAAGTTACATCTACCCAGTTTCTCTCACAAGTTTTGGGTAAACACAGGATATGGACTTTCTACACTACCACTTGGAATCATTTCCATAGGCCGAATTTATTACTTCCTTGAATCAAACTCAAGTGTTGTCATGTAGGACATTATTGAATGGAATCGTCCATTTATGTAAATAACGGGAGGTAAGCGGAAGTGAGGAGAGTTTACATTAGGTCTTAACCTTGCGCTAAGCTCTTAGTGCTTGTCGAACTCTCTGCCTTCGGGCAGAGAGGAACCCAGATGAGGCTATGCCGAAGGGCAGAGTCTCGTCTCGGAAGGTAGGCGGCCTGACGATTGCATCTAGTATGAATTAGCCTATCGCCTCAGAGTGCTGACTTCAATATTCACTTTTGTATTTATATTTACATACGCTCTATCTCTGATATTGAGCACTTTATCCTATAAATATAACACACCTTAAAACTATAATATTCTTTACATATATATATATATATATATATATATATATATATATATATATATCATTCCTTCATCATTTATTCCGTTAGCGCATTTTTCACTGCTGTGGACACCACTCCTATCTAATTGTGGTTCATGGTGACATTCAAAGCAGAATCGTGCAATGGTTTGCCGGTTCTTTTTTGCACTGGAGATATTGAGGCTATTCCGTCTCTCATCCCAAAAGGTAACGTGACAGGACATGCAAGACAACAGGTGGTTTGAATACACCTTTTCTTCTCGAAGACTGGTTACCAACCAAAGCTATAAGGCCCAGTCTGTCCATAGTTGCTTGGAGATGGATTCATACTTTTCCCAAGGGTAATACTACGTAAGTGAATGCAATGAACCGGACTGGAATTCGAACTCGTCTCTCAGATTCCTCAATCCAAGCCAAGATTCATTACCCCACTTTGTCTCCAACTCTCTCTCCTCTCTCTCTCTCTCTCTCTCTCTCTATATATATATATATATATATATATATATATATATATATATAGAGAGAGAGAGAGAGAGACGAAGAGAGAGAGGGAAAGGGGAAGGAGAGAGATAGAGGAAAGGAGGAATAGAAATAACTCATACATACATACTCACTCGCATATAATCGTCAGAAAGTGGTAGATGATTTCCAACAACGAATCTATTGCAAACTGAACACGTTTATCCTCGCCCTTGTAATACTAATCTCTGTAATTTTCCTCACAGGGTCAAGATAGATAGATAGATAGATAGATAGATAGATAGATAGATAGATAGATAGATAGATAGATAGATAGAGTCAATGTGATATCATTGGCCGATAGAAAATATTTCTTGAAAGAGATGTAATCAAAATGGAAAGCAATAAAAACAACAATTAATGTCGAAGTCAGAACAACACTGTAACACTGAAATCCGAAGAGGCATTGGGATAACGAAAGATGTTTTCCAAAACCTAAGCAAATTATTAAGAAACAGAAAATTTTCGTTTGAAAAGAGTACTGAACTGTTATGTGATATCATCTCCCTATATGTCAGTGAATGCTAGACAGTCGCACAAAAACGAAGAAATGACTTCTGAAGCTGAGGATACCATGGATCGAACATATAAGCAACAAAGAAGTTTTACACAAAATGGAAACAAAAAAGGAAATTTATACTTGACATCAGGAAGTGACAGTTGAAATTTCTAAGCCATATAATAAGGAAAGAGGGCTTGGAAAATTTGATGCACATGGGACAAAGTGAAGGCACGAAGGACAGAAGAAGAAAAAGTATAACCTACTTAGTGATTTTGAATAAATGGATGGCATAACAAGGTTTAGGAGAAATAATGAAAAGGGCAAAATTCATTAAAAGCTACGAAGAACAGGAAATTGTTTATAACCATGACTACCAACGTCCTGAAGGGTGCTTGAGTAAATGTATGGCGGAACAAGGTGTAGGAGAAATAACAATAAGACAAAATATATTAAGAGCTACAAGGGACAGGAAATTGTAGAGAGCCATGATCGCTTACGTCCTGAACGAACATGACACAAAGAAGAAGAAGAAGAAGAAGAAGAAGAAGAAGAAGAAGAAGAAGAAGAAGAAGATGGAGGACAACGAGGACGAGGAGGAGGACGACGAGGAGAATGCGGGCTCATTTCTAACACGGTGTCCCGTTATTGGGACTTATACAATTCATTTTTATAGAATTTTTTTAAATATTTCTATAACCTTATTTATAGTAGTTAGGTCTGTTTTTATCATAGGTCTTATTATCTGCTTGGCAATGACCATCCTTTGAATATTGTTGACTGGTGCTACAGGATCACAAAAACTGTACTATGTAACAGGAATCACATCACTTGAAGACTATTCAACACCAGCAACAAGTAAAATTGATAGCACATGGTAACTCAAAGAGAAAATAATGACATAATCAAGATGCTGACATCCGACACCGCTGCAGCTTGATGTTTAGGAAGAAAACACCATCAATACTGGAAAGAACGATAACAGTAACTGAACTTAAGAAACCTGTTTTCCTGAAAAAATTTTAAGAGAAAGATTTTATAAATTTGAACCAACAGCAGTACTGGCTGCCCGGCTAATGAATGCCAAATGTTTCCTTGTAGACAAACGATAATGTTACCATTACAATTCTGCCGTTCTTTATCTTTACAAGAGTCAAGTTAGACAAAAAAGGAGTATTGCTCCCATTTCTGCTCATTCCACACTTTGCAGTTTTGAAAAAGTTCAAAATCTCATTTACGCTGTTTTTTTGTTGTTTTTTTTGTTTTTTTGCGGGGTGCTTATTCGATACTTTTCAGCCTCTTTTCCACAGACCCAACGTCGCAAGTCTGCTGCTAGTCTGTCGATATTCCCATGGTAAATGTTCAGATGAGCTCTATTCTTTAGTTCCACAAGTTCAGACCTTTTCAACTATGACATGCTAAGGTACTTACACGGAGCTGAATCACCCTCACCCCCCCCACACACACACGTGAAGGGTCAATCATTATCTGTCCTCCTTTTCCTCATAACCTTGATTCTTTACTATCTTAGTTTTCATACGTCGTATTTCTTGCAACACAAAGTGCAACTTTTTCTGACCCTACACACTAGCTAAGTATGCAGCTGTGTTGTTAGATACCTACAATGAAATTTGAAAATCTGCTAGATTATGAATGTAAGGAAATAAATGCTAATTTTTAAAATTTTGGTCAAAATCCACGTCACTATTCTTGTTTTCTACAGTCCGGTGAAAGGACATTTTTAAAGGCTACATCAGAAATAAATGTCCATGAAAATGGCCTTTTGGTCGTGTGAGCAACGATGAGGACTTGGAGAGGATGCAGACAAAGCGGAGGTTCATGCTTAACATCAGGAAGAGACAGCTGAAGTTTCTGGGACACACAATGAGGAAGCAGGGCCTGGAGTATGTGATACACACGGGTCGAATAGAGGGAAAAAGAGACAAAGGAAAGCAGCGCGTGTCATTCCTGGCGGGCTTGACCAAGTGGATGAAAGAACGTGGTCTGGCGGAGATAGCAGAGGGAAGGAATTTTTTGAGAGCTGCAAGGAATAGAGGGGGTGGAGAGTCATGATCGCCTACGTATGAAAGGACATGGCACATAAAAAGAAAAAGAAGGTGAGGTTCCCACACAGTCACACGCCATATCATCAGGATAGTGTTACCATACGTATTTCATTTCACTGTTTTGCTGTTCATTATATCTCATTCCTTAATGGTATATCAATGACTTTTAGCATGAATGAGTAATTGAAAAATATAACCATAATAAATATCGAAAAAACCGAGTAAGATATCCCGGCAGTCTCCCGTGCCGTGGAATGTGACTACTCTTTTTTTGCTTTCTGGAAACTCTCCGCGTACCGGCAGATGATGGCTCACGTACCACACTTTGAGTAACAGTGACAGAAAAGTGTTTCTTTAAGGCTATCAGTGAAAATTACCCCATTTTCTGGTGACAAGTTTAATAGGGTAAGATTACAACTGTTATATCCACTACCGAGATTGTGCAAGGATAAACAGATAGATTGCTTCTATTTGGTTGGCATTCATACTCATAGAATATTATGGTGTGTCATATTTTTCTGCTTTAAGGTTCATTTTGCAATAAGGTTCACCTTGTACAAGGCCTGGGGGCTACTCGAGGTAGAGGCTTGCGTTAAGGAGCAATTTGTGTGGATAGAAGGTGAAGATAATGGTTAACCCGAGACTTGAACAGGCTAAGATTGTAGTGATCGGGGAAACACCCTCTTGGGAGTCGGTCCCACAGAGAAATGGTTCGGAGGAAGAAGCTGTTCGAGTTTAACTTACTTCTCACCGATGGAATACAGAGGGGGTGTGGGTGGTTTGCAACTATGAAAGTGGCTTAGGCATCTCGAGGTGGTGTAATGGTTTAGATGCTTGTCTCGCTAGTAATGAGTTCGATCCTCACTGGATGCTCCATACTTTAGTGCTTGTGCCGCATCTAAGATACGCTTGGAAAATCACTACTATGAAATTGATATGGTGTGTTCTTACCATGAAGGTTTCCACTAGTGAAATCAGAGAATGTAGTTCCGTGAAAGTAACGATAAAGCAGTGAAAGGCTTGTTACATTCCGCCTGTGCGAGAGAGGTTGGATGGTGGAGTATAAATCGTCACTCACAAGAACAGTAAGGGATTTTCGCTTAATCAGGGTTATAAGTTCAAGGACGTCAGCACTTGGTTCTCTTCATGTTAATTCTGCAAGTGATTTATTATCTGAAGACATCATTCACTCTGTTCAGCGCTTGGCTTAAGATGACACTTTATGACGATGCGGACTTTATTAGATTTTCGCAATGCCTATGGTTGTCACTCAATTTATAGCAGCAGCAGATTTGCCACTAAGGGGCCTCTCCCTAAGTTCAGTCTCTCCTTCATCTCGAGGATAACCATTAACTCTACTGATATATCTCTTTAGTGTGCTTACATCAAATGTGGCCTTCATTCATTAGCAGGTTTTGAATGCTTGCAGAACTTTCTCGTTAAAAAATAAAAATTCTATGACAACTCTAGGCTTTCTAAGTGCGTTCTGAAGGACAGCTATTTTGGAAGAAGATTATGGGTGGAAAAGGGTTATTTCACATTTTCTAATCTAGGATTCTAGACACTTTATGAAAAAAATGTGAATTCTGACCATTACCTTTAAAATTAAACAGGTATTATTTTTGAAAGCCGCTATTATTAAACAAGACATCGTTGCAGTTATAAAATCAGAAACCACTTGTGTTAATCAATGGAGACACACCGGAAACTTGTTGAACTGATGAGAAATGGAAATTTATACTTAAAATGTAACAAGTTTCGTCACTTAAACTGTATGTTCTGCACTGAAAATAAACAAAACGGATTTATCAAGCTTTAATGTGAGCATTACTAACCGAATAACAAAGTATTGGACTATTATATAATATCGGTCCTCCTATAGACCAATGCTGTACAATCACCTCGCAGATAAAGTGATTTGAACGAATAGACAAGGGATCAGAAAATTGTAGTCATAATTGTCCACATTCTGAAGGGATACGAGACGTAAAGGAAGAAGAAGGTGAGATTTTAAATATCCTCTCTGATTATTTTATTAATTACCAACTAGAGTGGATTGTGAGATTTGGTTCGGGGACGCTATTTTTTAATCAGTAATAAACATTTTTAAAATATATAAAATGTCTGGAAGTGCATTTTGATTCTAAAAGACCTTTTCTTCGATGATTACCGATTCTCAAATAAATGGTATGACAAATATATATTAGATAAATAAATTTTGACGCAAGTAATGTAATATTACTCCTCCTACATGGCAGTGAATGCTGGACAATCTCCTCACAGATGAAGAAGAGACTTGAGACAACAGAAATATGGGTCCATAGAATGATTGATTCGTATTCTACGGATTATCAACCCTTCGCAGGTTACTTAAAGCCAGAAAATATTTTTTAGATTATAAGATTTCTTTTTGGACATAATAATGAATTAGTGATACAAGTCTTACTAATTAACCCATAGATAGGGAGAACAGGTGGATTCATTCCTTTTGCACATAAATGAATATAACGTACGCAACTGGAATTGGAATTCTGCTTTTCGATTAACAATTCCGATACATTATCTATTACACCACCCACATATCCATGCTTACAGCACCTGGTATTCCTAAGCAGTCGTACATCTAGCTACTGACTAGGTTCAAACGCCACGTATCAAAAACCGCTACGATTAAAACTCAATAAAATATGGAAGTTTACCATTATTATATTTACATTAACTAATATTATTATTATTATTATTATTATTATTATTATTATTATTATTATCATCTCTTACTGTAGGAGTACCACCCAAAATGTGCCAATTTTTTCGGAACACATTTTTGTCTTTCTCTTCCCACTCTCAAGATAGATAGATAGATAGATAGATAGATAGATAGATAGATAGATAGATAGATAGATAGATAGATACTGATAGTGTGAACATGGGAGACAATACTGAATGATGACTGTCAGTTTCATAACTCAAGCGGCTTTGAGAGTAAAGACACTACTCATTTTCTGAGCTTTATATATACTCCACTGAAGGATTAATTAGGTGAAAAAGAAAACAGACGCTTCCCAGTCTTCTTTTATTTTAGGACTAATGCTTTAGATTTTAGTCATGACCTATAGTTTTGTTTATTTTCATTAATATATATATGTCTGTGTGTGTGGGGGGGGTACGTATATATTTGCTAAAAAATAAATACATAAAATAAAACAAATAACTACAAATAAATAAACTAAAGGCTCTAACTAAAATCTAAAGCATATATATATATGTATATATAATGGGATAACGATATATAAATGTTTATATATCTAGAACAGTTACGGAGGAAGGATGGGGGGGAAAACGTGAAAAAGATTTTCGTGTGACGCATTTCGTCTCTAAGGTACGAAACGCCTCACACGAAACCTTTTTCCACTTTGCCACTTTGTCATATATATATATATATATATATATATATATATATATATATATATATATATATATATATATATATATATATATGCGTATAAGATCCTTTATATTCACGGGTGAGCTTTTTTATGCGATTATTGAAGGACTAGAGGGAAACGCCATGTTGATTCATATTTTATTCCGAGTACTTTCGGCATAGCATAATGCCATCATCAGGGTAGTGTTAGTTAGGTAAGTGTTTTGGTGTTCATGGGTGTGAAAGACAAAAATTATTGTGTTCGTCTGAAAATTGACTTTCTTATATCTGGAGTCAGGAACGCGGTGTCATGCCGTGGCTGGCAATCACCGTTTAAGAGGAGGTAACTACGTATATATTGGGAAGATTTTCCTACATGAGTAGTCGAAAAAATAAAGGAAGAACTATAAGTTAGAACATTGACATTTAAAAATTATCTATTTTACACATTTTAAAATGTTTGTGGAGTATTCATAATTAATTTTATTAAGGTTTGGTTTCAATTTTTTGATATAAATAGCTTCGAGAATATTTAGTTTGTGTTTATTCTTTTCGCGGAAAAGTATAGAGGTATTTTCGACGAGGATTTTCCTGAACTGCGAATGTGGACAGGTATGTTGTAAATGTTTGGAAATATTAGATGTGTTATTCAAATGAAGACTTAGCCTACGTGAAAGCGTTATTGCCGTATGTCCATCATCGATATTATTTTTACTGTTGGAGATACAATCTCCCAGAGGATATTTAAATTTATAAGCAATAAAGGTTTTCGGCAACACGTTAATGGCCGGAGAATGATTTTATTAGATATAGTGGATTTAGTGTAGTATATAATTACTCTTTTTTACTGGGATCTGTGGTGGATGTATTAGTTTTTATTAAAACTAATACCTCCATACTTTTCCACGAAAACAGTCACAGATTAACAAAATACCACTGCACTACACCGACTGACCACACTAAAATGAAAAGATTAGAACTCCTCCTACTAAATATACACAATTACGAATACACATTACCATCCGATTCCCGCTTAGACATATTAGAACTTTTACAAACTTACATGCATATAAAATTATCTATCGTTTTAATACACGGGATACATGACTGACCAATGGCAATCAATCCAAACAAAATTGAAAAGACCAAATTTCTGTCTTTTTGCCTGTTTTCTCTCCGAGGAAACTTTAGTAAAAATGAAAAATGCTATATTGATAAAAGTTTCCTATGTGTTCTTTATCTTATCATACATATATATTTATATAAGTTATGCGAAGGGTTAGGGGCCGGTTCAACACCTGAGTAAGGTATAGCAATTACCATATATATATATATATATATATATATATATATATGAATGTATATAAGTGTATAGAGAAAAAAACATCGAAAAAGAAAAATAATCACACTCTACACGTACACACATCCACGCACACGAGCGCATAGGCGCATGCGCGCACTCACATACACTATGTAAAAACCTTGCACCAATGATACGTGCATATAAAAAAAAGAAAAATCGACAAGTATAAGCTGTCCCTGACTAGTGTACTGACGGATCCGTCTACTAAACTCTGGAGTTGGGATACTGAAGGTAACATCAATCAGCGAAGTAATAAATCTTTTACTTGTATTGATTATATATATATATATATATATATATATATATATATATATATATATATATATATATATATATATATATATCAAATATGTGAGGCAGTTTAATTTATTTTTAATTAATTTAATTAATTACAACAAATCATTCATACAAAAAGTAAATTAGTAAAGTTAATGATATAAAATGGCGAATTCACTTCGCTAACAAAATTTTAAAGATGTATTAACCCACTAACGACTCGATGAATGTTATGCTCCTTGTTTTTTTTAATTATAAACTGTATTAGGTCTTCCTTAAATATGCAAGTACTTTCGACAGGTTCTCTGGTCATCATCAGGCATGAAAATATTCAGGTGGCATCCGAGACGAAAAATATAATGCAAATTGAAATATGTTTTTTTGAAGTGTGTTATTGATAACGGATACAAACCTGTGGAATGTGCAGTCGCAACGCTAAGGTTGAATTTTTGACAATTTAAGTGAGAGCGTTTTTTACTAATATGGCAATTTAAGAATTTTTTTGTTGTAGGAGTTTATCAATCAATGTGGTATGACCTAAATAACAATAAGTAGAGTAATGTCTCAGTTGTCATTCTGCAATTTTGCACATCGGATCTGTTCCTTTAAATCATATATATGGTGCAGTTTAATTTATATTACAACAAATCATTCATAGAAAAAGTAAATTATATGATGATGACTGGAGAACCCGTCGAAAATACTTGCATGTTTAAGGAAGACCTAATACAGTTTATAATTTTTAAATTTTTAAAAGCAATACATCTTTAAAATGTAATTAGAAAGGTGAATTCGCCATTTTATATCATTAACTTTACTAATTTACTTTTTGTATGAATAATTTTATTGTAATATATATATATATATATATATATATAGATAGATAGATAGATAGATAGATATATTATGAAATGGACAAAGTCCGACAATTATTTTAAAACATTTTATGTTTATACATTCTTTTTATAGATACAAATATTTAAGTAAATGCTCTGTTTATAATAAACAGTATTAAACAACATTTACCGGCCTGAATGTCCGAGAGATTTTCACAGAAAATATTCGTCCTCCAACAGGATTCGAACCTACATCCTATGCGGAACCGTCATTTAGCTTGACGTGCCTTTAACGATTTATATTTACCGATTTATTTACCGATTGCTAACCGAACACGCCTCTGTGGCCAAATCGGTAATTAAATGTTGTTTAATACTGTTTATTATAAACAGAGCATTTACTTAAATATTTGTATCTATAAAAAGAATGTATAAACCTAAAATGTCTTAAAATATATATATATATATATATTAGAAAAATATTGGCAGACAGAAAAACAGAAACATGACAAAAATGTATGATTTAAAACTTACAAAATCACAAGAAAACAATTTATAAATTGGAGACTTTGGAAAGTAATTGTTTTTTTACCAGAATGGATATAAAAACAAATGTAATTCATTTTTTTATATTAATTAGCAAAAATTTTAATTACCTTTGTTTTCGATGACTAACGAAATACAGGAAGGTAAATTTTCGATGCCACGTTTACAGAAATATGTGACTTTCGTCGAGAAAAGTTTGAAAAACTGTTTTCAACTTCTTTGTTCTGGTGGTCGAAACAAATTAAAATCGATAGGTACTAAATCTGATGAGTATGGTGAATTGTTTTGCAGTGTGTGCCATTATCCGGCTAGAGAATAACACTGTAGTAAATACAGAACCAATGAATAAACTTATACCAAAGCTTTATTGCACTTTACTCTGACTACTCGTATACTGAAGGCTATGACAGGGTGCTCCTAGATCTTGAGGGGAGGTAACTGATGATTTATTAGTACATTCTCCCCTACGTAATTTATTCATAAGGGAGAAAATCTCTTAGGTGCCCAGGCTCTTTACAGATTCTCTGTGAACGCCTAGGTAGTTATTGTATTGGACAATTCGATCTGGAAGATCTCTGATTTTGAGCTCGCCCGTTAGTTCGGGAATGGAAGTAACCCTAACCCTAACCCTGCCATTATCCGGCTGCAGAATAACACCTTTTCTACTTATCAAAGCAGGACACTTTCGATATAATGCTTCGTTTACCCCATCAAGTTGCTGGAAATGAAAGTCTGTAGTGATGGTCCTTCCATGTTCCCTTTGCTTGTAATGGACGATACTTTACATATTCTACCAGACACAAGCAAAGACTTCTGTGGTTGGATATTTTTACGCTTGAATTTGTTCTGATGAATAAAAATAGATTTTTTGTAAGCCTATAGTCTTTCAAGAAAAATGTTTGCAATTTTAATACAAATAAACACTTTATTAAATAAAATGATTGCCCGTGTATTATTTCAATATTTTTCTTTTTGTCACAGCTTATTCAAAAAATAATTGAATGAATTAGGGCTTATGTATGTGAAGAAATGTCCTTTATTTACAAGAATATAAAATATTCTATAATTTATTTGTTCCATTGCTTAAATAAAAAATTATTGAATGATGTCGAGTTTAAATTGCAAATGCTATAGTAACAGTGTATTTTTGCTACGTTTTCTAATACTAACTATTAGATGTTTTAATTTACAAATGAATTCGCTTATGTAAAGCGTACAGAAATAGTTTGTGTATGAAAATATTCCTCGGAATATGCCGGAATATGCTGGTTCTACGTGATTTTATGGATGTAAATATTTTAGTTTTTGAGTTATAACCAGACACACATACACACAAACGAATGCCCTGTATTATACATTGCATAATATCAGTGCGTTCCTAATGATTTTAATATAAAAATTATGGCAAACAATTTTATTATAAAAATGAATTGCAAATTATTTTATTGCTAGAAAGCTTCTCATCATATGGGGATGCTTTAATTTTGGAAATAATTTTGCTACTGCAATATCAGCCTTTTCATCTTTGGTCATCCATATTTTCACTACATGGATAAAGAAAGCTGACACGGTATCCACTTGATTTTGAATTAAGTTAACTATGGACAGTCACCGCCTGGAAATAATTATATTTTTTACTATATTTTAAGTACAAACAAGTAATATTTCTTAATTCAATTACCAAATTTTGGTCGAATTATAAATGCCTATAACAACGTCTTTTTTTTAATATATTTGTTTATGGAGTTTAATTTTTTACAGTTGCATAATCAAAGTTAATTTTGAATGTAAAAATATGTATTAAAACATTCTAGAACTTTAAACACTTAGAAATTTTTTTATTTACTTACAGCTAAATTTCTGCTTTATTTTTTCATTTAAAATTAAATTTAAAGTGTTGATTATCAGCGATAAAAGCTACTTTATCATTTCGTGTTTAGAAGTAGCTTTAATGAATTGAGTCAAAAGATGAAAGGATTACAACAACGACTGGAAATCATTTTTCGGTCATTTACTTGTTTCAGCATGGCGGTAGGCAGGCTGGCGTTATGTTTGGTAGAGTCAGAATTAATATAGCTAGACAAGACCTTATTCATGAGAGAGTTAGAGAAAAAGAGAAACTAAACTCTCGCCCATTGGATTATCATTATATGCATATAAAATACGCTTTCATTAGTGAGGGTCAAGTTTCCTGGTCGAAGTTCAATGCAACGATGCCATGGTTATACAAGAGCTCAAACACAGATCAATCGATGAGCTGTGGCCTTAATGCAAGAGTGTGAGTACGTAGCTATGCAGAATGGGATATGATTCGATGATGCAGGAAAAGTTTATTGTGGCATGAATGATAGAGTTACTAATTATGAGGGATAAAAATGATAATAATCATGAACCGAAGGTAAAAACATAATCATTTGTAATTACAAATCCTATTTAGACTTGTAACACACAAACAGTGAGCTCCATTTGTTATTATATTAATTGCGAAATCATTTGTAAAATAAATTTTGTTTTGTAAGATTTTGCTAAACATACAATAAGCAAGCACGTAAAAGGAATCGGAGCGCCGATTTCGAATTCCAGTCGAGTTCATTACATTTACTTATGTGCTAATACACTTGGGAAATGTATGAATCTATTCCCCTCTTCCAACTATGGGTAAATAGTAGGAAAGACTATTTCCTATAGCCTTGGATGGGAAAAAAAAATTCTGAATTCAAAACCAGCCTGGAAAGGGTTGGGCTTTCTCAGGCTATCTTGTCCAGGAAACATGTGGTGTCCCTACGACCTTAGAGTGTTACTGGTTATTATCTTCTGCCTTTTGAATGTCCGTTCGTTTATTGTTCTCTCTATACAATAACGCTTCTCTTTTTCTTTTCTTCTTTCACACTCGGTAACCATTTGCCCCTTAGTAGCTTTATTGCCTTGCTTGGGGTGAAATGATTGCAAAAACATAAATCAATTCATCTCTTGTTATGTAAACTGAATTAAATTTTGAGATCTTGAATTGGATGATATAATGATTATTGTATAAAGTCCTCAGTATCTGAGATAGAGTGTATATATATATATATATATATATATATATATATATATATATATATACTCGACTCTCCCGTCGAATTCGACGTATGAGGGTCAAGCAGATCAGTTCCTAGGAAACTGACAGCCCGACACCAACACATGAGATATGATTATAGCGGTTTTGTGCAGAACCAACCACACTTT
Organism: Acanthosepion lycidas; assembly: GCA_963932145.1. Classification (NCBI taxonomy): domain Eukaryota; kingdom Metazoa; phylum Mollusca; class Cephalopoda; order Sepiida; family Sepiidae; genus Acanthosepion; species Acanthosepion lycidas. Next base: position 19,444,921 of record OZ010598.1, read on the forward strand.
TTCAAGGGCCGAATACAGAGACAACGATCCTCCGCAGGTTTTGAATTCAAAGTTGTCCTTCTCCTAGACCAGTTGGCATCAAAGGCTATAGAACTCAGTCTGCCCTGCTATTTACCCATAGTTTGAGGGAGAAGAAGAGGATTCATACCTTTTCCAAGTATATTAGCACGTAAGTGAATGTAATGGATTCAACTGGAATTCGAACTAGGCTCTCCGATTCCTCAAGTTGCAGAGGAGGAGGAGTGGGAAAAGACATTTTACAAGCATAAGCAAAGTATGGACAATGAAAAGTACAAAAATTACACGACCTTGTCTACATACTATTGACAGATAAAGGAAGCAGGCAGGTCAGATGCCACAACTGGGAAACTTTGAGTAACGAGCATACGTTTTTAGCGGTAAGGGCAATAAATGTAACTCTTGTATGCCCAAAAAATTGTTAATCTTTCAGGGCATGCATGGGTAATGAGAAAACGCTAAACAGGGGGCAAAAACCCAAGTCCGCCAGCAGGCATAAAAGTAATTTTTTTATTTGAGAACATTGGTGTGGGATAATCTTCAAGCCTTTATTCACCTGCTCTTCTTCCTCGATGCATACATCCTGGATTTCTTGACAGCACACCTATTTGTATTAGGATCACGATGGAAACAGGCTCTCTTTTCCAACTACCTCTGCCTGCTCCCCACGTTCCGCAATATATAATACAGACCACGTAATGGCCTCCTCATTCAGAATTGTGTTTCTTGTCCTTTCCAACTAACTGATGATTTTGCGACCACCTACAAATAAGCCAAACGTACACATGAAAACAGGCGAGAAAACAGCGAAATATAAGTATATTTTACATTAAAGACATTTTTTTATGTTTAACGTTCTTTTTATAGATACAAGTATTTAAGTAAATGCTCTGTTTATAATAAACAGTATTAAATAACATTTACCGGCCTGAATGTCCGAGAAATTTTCATAGAAAATATTCGTCCTTGGACAGGATTCGAACCTGCATGAATCTCATACATTCATGTCTTTAATAAATAAATTGTCGGACTTTGTCCATTTCGTAATATATGACGTCATTTGTTTACATTCGATACACCATGAGCAGTTATGAATGTACGAGATTCATGGAAGATTGAAGTTTATAAACAGTAAATTCGACCTTGCCTTCGATCCTTGGTGGCCGAGCGGTCAAGGCACGTCAGCGTAAATGACGGTTCCGTATAGGATGCAGGTTCGAATCCTGTCCAAGGACGAATATTTTCTATGAAAATTTCTCGGACATTCAGGCCGGTAAATGTTATTTAATACTGTTTATTATAAACAGAGCATTTACTTAAATACTTGTATCTATAAAAAGAACGTTAAACATAAAAAAATGTCTTTAATAAATAAATTGTCGGACTTTGTCCATTTCGTAATATATATTATTTAGATTTTGTATATATATATATATATATGTGTGTGTGTGTGTGTGTTATCATTACTATTGTTATTAGTATTATGATTACTATAAACGTTATATTTACACGTGTTTGAACAGACACTCCTGTTTTTAAACAGTGTAATTCAACGTCTACCGGCTTGGGCAGTCGAGGTTCTTACTATACTCTATCTTTATTTACATTAGTTACATTATTCGGACTATTGTCCTCATCTTCGTCGCCATATTACAACGTTTCAGCCATTGTACGCTCCGGCCTTCTTCAGGTGATTGGAATGTCGAACTGAACCCTTTATTTCGCTCACTGGGGTAGACTGTTCTAATCCCACGTGCCATGACTAATGGATGTCAGTTAACAGTTAATTCCCCTCTTCAAGTTCTCCACCGCCTTAACCAGGTATTGAACTCACACTCTTTGTCATCGGATCTAACTAAAGCCATTATCTAGTGTGTCATGTGTCCTCAAGGCCGAAACGTTGTAATAAATATGGCGACAAAGATGAGGCCACTAGTCCGAATAATGTAAATAGTGTACATAATACCTCATATTATAAATATAGACAGATATCTTTCTATATTATGACTGATTTCGTTTATTAAGACTCTCGGGTGCCCAGGTGTGTGTGTGTGTGTGTGTATGTGTGTGTGTGTGTGTGTAGAATGTATTCTGTTGCACGTGTTTAGATACTAAAGCGAGGATGCCATTGATCTATCAAGCATTTCAATTTGAGATCGTTCATAAATTCTCATCAGGTTGTTGAAAGGTCAATCAAAACATGGGGAGAACACAATGTCATAATTCAATTTCTGGCAAAAAGTGAGTAATACTCAAGAATTTGTTACATATTTTTGTAAAGAGGGTTTTTGTTGCTGGTAATACTTTTTTTTCAAAAATGTATTGCTGGTAATATTTTTTTTTCAAAAATGTATTCCTGGTAATATTTTTTTTCAAAAGTGTATTGCTGGTAATATTTTTTCTTCAATAACGTATTGCGAGTAATACATTTTCTTCAAAAATGTATTGCTAGTAATATTTTTTTTTCAATAATGTATTGCTGGTAATATTTTTTCAAAAATGTATTGCTTGTAATTTTTTTTTCAAAAATGTATTCCTGGTAATATTTTTTCAAAAATGTATTTCTGGTAATATTTTAAAAAAAAAAAACGTATTGCTGGTAATATTTTGTTTTTCAAAAATGTATTGCTAGTAATATTTTTTTCAAAAATGTATTCCTGGTAATATTTTTTCATAAATATATTGCTGGTAATATTTTTTCTCAAAAATGTATTCCTGGTAATATTTTTTTTCAAAAATGTATTGCTAGTAATATTTTTTTTTAAAAATGTATTGCTGGTAATATTTTTTTTTTCGAATAGTTTTTCATATTGGTTGTTTGTTTGGTTGGTCGATTTTCTTTAGCAGCATACCAATTTCTATGGGTTATTTAATGCCAAAATCTAAATATTTTTAACACAAATTTATGGCTTCAACAAAATATATTTTGAACGTAATTGTATGCCCTCAATTCCAGACACAATGCATTGTTGGTCATTTCCTTTTTACATAAATCTATATTGCTGGTATTTTTTTACTATAAAAACGTATTTTTATACTTTAATAATTTTTGTTTGGGGGTTCGCTATTTGGCCATAACTACGATCCTAACAGATGCTACGTCCCCGTGTCAATTTAAGTGGTGGTTCTATGTTTCTCAAAACTACCAATCTCCCGACCAGAGGCATACACTCATATCCACGACTATTAGGTGAACAGTATATATATATATATATATATATATATATATATATATATATATATATATATATATATTAAATATGATTCCATCGCGACTCAGAAATTACTATGTTTCGAAACTGGTCATCCGTATTCAAGTCTAATTTCAATATTAAACCGTAACTGTTGGATGACTGTCTCATCCTCAAGCGATGTTTGGAATAACTAAGCAACGAAATATTCTTCTCATTTATAGTTTTGAAATGGAGGTGTAATCAAGGGTTATTTTTTCATTATCCAGGGATCTTTGCTTTGATGAAAGTAGGAGTGTTTGTTATTGTTGTGACCAAGTAAGTAGTTAAAGAAATAACAAATCAAGTGTTGAAGATATATCATATATTAACAGTAAGTACAACAAAAGAGTATTACACGATTAGTGAGTGTGTGTCGGTTGACTAGTGTTCAATCTATTCGACTGTTAATATTTAACAGCCCCCACCCACGAGGGATGTATGTGGCACAAGGCCGAGTTTACCGTGGGTTCTCCGAGCCCGTACGCTCGGCCAAAAATATTCCCTTAGAACCCGCATAAACGGGTTCAGGGCCTGTCTACCTCACCGGACAAAACTTTGCCCTTCGGCAAAGCTTCGTCCGGGTTCCTCTTTGCTCGAGGCAGAGTCTTCGACAGATGAACAATCTATTCAACTTAATATTTAACACCCACCACGAGGGATGTATGTAGCACAAAGCCGAGTTTACAGTGGGTTCTCCGTGCCCGTAGGCTCGGCCAAAAATATTCCCGTAAAACCCGCATAAGCGCGTCCGGGACTGTCTACCTCCCCGGACGAAACCCTGCCCTTCGGCAAAACCTCGTTCACGTTCCTCTCTGCTCAAGGCAAAGAGTTCGACAGTAATGAACAATCTATTCGACTGTTATATTCAACAGCCCCCCCTCCCCGACGAGGGATGTATGTAGCACAAGGCCGAGTTTACCGTGGATTCTCCGAGCCCGTAGGCCCGGCAAAAATTATTCCCTTAGAACCCGCATAAACGAGTGCAGGGCCTGTCTACCTCCCCGTAAGAAACTTTGCCCTGCGGCAAATCCTCGTCCAAGTTTCTCTCTGCTCAAAGCAGAGAGTTCGACAGTTGAACAATCTGGTTGAATGTTCCCTGAAGGCCTTCTCTCCTACTAATCGTATAGTAGGCTGAAGAGTCCAACATAGACTCTTTAGAGGGGGGACACCACAACAATCCCCTTTTCAGCCTGACCCCGTATGAAGTCTTTTTTTCTATAATTGCCACACAATAGTTTTTATTCAACCAAATAAACCCTTTTTCACAAAAAAAAATTAGAAACAACCACTTTGAAAAAGCTATATACAGGAATTACGTTCAAATTTTTTTTTTTTTTTTTAGTTTTACAAACATTTTACGTGTTAACAACAGTCTCATTTTATTAAGGTCTCTATTCATTATTGCTAAACAATGAAAAATTGGATAATTTTGATGGTAAATTATAATGTTAATAATTTCCAATAATCCAATGAGTATTGTGCTTTTCTGGTAATTCAAAGTTCATAAGTGGAGAGATGGGTTTTTACTCATTCTTTTCCTTTTTCTGTAGACATGGTATGAAATGAAAGACGTTCAATATCTTTTTCTTTTCGGATTAAGTGAGCTTTATTATTCTCAAATACACGAAAAAATACCTTTTCACCGATCTTAAAGCGTTTTTTAAGCACTTTATTCCTATTTCCCGCTTTCGTTTCACTCGGAAGGAATTTGTCAAATGCCGATTGTATTTTCCTGGCAAACATGGCCTCGGCTGGCGTCTTGACAGATGAAGTACTGCTATTAGGTGCTACACTATAGACCTGCAAAAACTGCTGTATAGCTGTATCGGTGGGAGTACCTCTCGCCTGTCTCAGGGCTCTCTTGAAAGTGTCCACACAATGCTCTGCCTGTCCATTACTTCTTGGGTGATATGGCGCCGTGGTAATATGTTCGATCAGGAATGACTGACAAAAATTCTTAAATTCACAGGATGTGAACTGTGTAGCATTGTCTGTTACGACGATACAGTCAATAACTCCGAAACGGGAAAATAGCTCGTGCAAAAACTTTGCTGTCACCTCCGCGGTCGGCTTCTTAAATTTCAATATTTCTGGCCACTTGGAATAACTGTCAACTACTGCAAGGTAGTAAAAACCATCAAGAGGGCCAACAAAATCAATGTGTATCCGCGACCACGAACGGTCGGTTTTAGGCCAGGGATTACATTTTATCGGGGGTGCTTTAGCAGCCAAAGCACACTCTTTGCACGATCTTAGAGTGTTTTCAGTATCCTTGTCCATGTTGGTCCAGTAGACGTAATTCTTCATCAGACGCTTCATCATTGAAGTTCCCAGATGGCCAACATGCAATTCCTTTAATGTTCTTTTCTGTAGTGTAGATGGGATTACTACTCTGTCTCCGTTCATTAGTATGTCGTTACAGAGTGAGTAAACTTCTGAAATATTCTGGTCTATACTATTTAGTTTGTCCTTTACTTCCTTTATGAACTTATCATCGGATGCTTTGTCTAATATCCCGTCAATTTTTATAGGAAGCACTCTGACAGTATTGCACAGGGTATTTTTTAATTTAACCTCTGTTCTTAAGGCAGCAATGACTGTGTTTCCCAGTGGTTCAGCATACTTAGGTATCAATCTAGACAACCTGTCTGCATGACAGATTTTAGTGGATGGGAGAAACTCCATTTTGTAGTTATAATTGAGGAGAATGGTTCCCCATCTTTGCAGTTTATTAGCAGTGTGTGTTGGCAGACCCTTTTCTGATCCAAAGATAGTAAGGAGTGGACGATGGTCTGTCTGCAATAAAAAGTACCTTCCATGAATAAATCTATGAAATTTAGTCACCGCAAAAAATGATTCCTAAGGCTTCTTTTTTTATTTGCGAGTAACCCCTTTCAGCTGGTAATAGCGTCCTAGATGCATGGGCGATTGGCTTTACCGATCCATCTTGTAAAATGCACGTCCCGTAGGAGCTAGCATCGCTGGCTACAAGGATGTCATGGTTTGGATCGTATTGAGTCAGAAACAGATCTGATGTAAGGACCTCTTTCATTTTCTCAGGTGCTTCCAGGCATTTGGTTGTCTATTCCCACTCTTTATCTTTTCTCAATAATTCATTAAGTGGAGCTCTCAAACTGTCCATTCTTGGGACAAAAACGTTGTAATAATTGGCAAGACCTAAAGAAAACTTTTTTTGAAGAGCCGACACATTTTCTGGTGCTGGCATATTCTTTATGGCTGTTGCCCTCTCTGGGTCGAACGTCTTCCTTCTTTGTCAATTATTTTCCCCAAGTACTTAATCATCTCTAAGAAAAACTTACACTTCCCGTCTTTTAATTCAAATCCGTAATCCTGGATTCTCATGAACACCTGGCAGACGTGCGATTTGTTTTCCTCGATTCACTTTTCATTAGGACATCATCAAGATAGGCCACCGCAAAATCCAGACCATTTAACATCGTGTCCATGACCTGTTGAAAAATAGAAGGGGCGACCTTAACCCCGAACGGAAGTCTTAAAAATTTGTATAAATCCTTGTGGGTGTTTATGCAAAGGAGCTTCGAGCATTCCTCATGCACGGGCATTTGTAGATATGCGCCGCTTAAGTCAATCTTAGAAAAATATTTTCCTTCAGTGAGCTTACGATTATCTTATCTGGACTTGGAAAGGGATAATGGTGATTCTTTAGGGTGCTGTTCAGCCCCGTAGAGAAGTCAGCACATACACGAATTTCTTTGCTCCTTTTTTAATATAAACTGCGAAAGATGCTCATTCACTATATTCAACCTTTGCCAGAACTCCCGTTTCCTCAAGTCGATTCAACTCCTCGTCAATTTGATTTAACGAGGCGAATGGAACATTTTTTCTTAAAAACTGGGTTTACGTCTGGCTTTAACTCAAACTTAGCAGATATTTTTGTGCATTTTCCTAGTGCTCCACAGAAAACGTCGGGAATTTTTTTTCCTTTTCTTTTTTTTTCTCCCTCTCCCTCAATACGTTATATGTGGATATCTTGAATTTAACCTGTAGTAATTTTTTCCGTTTATATTTGGTTTGCAGGTCTGAAAGATTTAAGCTATTTTTATAGATTTCAAGAAATGAAGATTATTACCTGTGCTATTTTAAGTGTTTGATATTCATTAATATATATATATATATATATATATATATATATATATATATATATATATATATATACACGACGCCCGTAAAAAATACAACACCGCAAAACATCAATATATTTTATCGCAACCAGATGCACAATAACTATAAGTAAAATGATTTTGCTATAAGATAAATCATTAAATACCATATTTCTGCCATAACTCTCGGAAAACATATAAAGTTCATAATATAGAAAATGGAAGACCGCAAACCTCGTCGTCACAAATCGAAATAATCCCATCAAATCTAAACTAGCAGTGACTAATATAGTTTACCAAATTTCCAAGAACCTTTAAAGAAAATTCTAATTGATAATACAAGTAACCTTTTCAGGTCACGTAACACGTAATTAGGGAGGGTCTGCTTATTAAACTTTATTTTCCCACTATCAATCTCATACTAGGAGAGGAGACGGCGTGTTAAAAGTGTTCGAAAAATAGCACGTGACCACCAAGAAGCACACAAATCGCTCGAACTCCACACCGTAAAATTACTATGTAGCAGCGACACACGGAATTTCGCCATCCAAAAACACATCCTTGATAATGGCTAGAGAAGTAGCCGAAAGCGCTTAGAGCAATTATAAACTGTGGACAATTCCTATATTCTTTAACCCCTGAAAAACGGAAAAATGCTAGATTTATGGAAAAACTCAATAAACGATTAATTAAATCTTCCTTGTCGACCGTTTTCAAGGAAAGATATATATATATATATATATATATATATATTGTCATCTCCACAGACTGTTTCGCTGTATCACAGCGCCCAGTTGCCTCTAGCTAGGATCAAAACCCGACTGAATTGGCGTCAGTCGGAGATTCTACCCTTAAGCCGATGAAATTAAGCGTATTTATTTTTAGATAAACACACAGTAACTGAGAGAACTCGCTTTACCGAAGAGTCTTGCATTATGAGCAGTAATAGTCACTGTTTACAAACTCACACGTCAACATTCTCTCCCCAGAGAGCTCAATCGAAATAAATATTTCAGGAGCGTATATATTGTCATCCACAGACAGATTGTTTTGCTGTATCACAGCTCATCGCTGTGGCTAGACGTCGGTTGCCTATAGCTAGGATACCTGCTAAATATTGACTTTATAGTCAGTGACAGGCTCAGAAATGGTTGCTGGTCTATCCTGTAAGTAGGTGTGCAGAGTTGGGTGAAATAAATGTCTGTTTTTTATCATATGAACTGTGGATGTCATAGTGAGCATTTCTGTTTGAGTCAAAGAATTGGAGTTCCGACAGGGTGTGACAATCTGTCTTTTCTATGTTGGCTAAAACATTTTTAAAACCTAAGATCGTATAAAGCTGAACGTAATTACCAAAATCATATTTCAGCCATCGTGAACCCACCACCTCCACCCGGCCTTCATCAGATGAATATCAAGGAATTGTGAACTGAACCCTTTATTTAATCTACGGGAGCAGACTGTTCTCGTTTCCCTGCCCATGCCTAGAAATATCTGGTCTACATCTTATTTTTATTACTGTGCAGATAACAATACGGACAAGTCTGTCCTATCTAACATAATAAAGATATACAATCTACTTAGCCGACAATGTGATCCTCTTCCAGATTAGACTAAACTCCGTCAAAATTCCTTTTTCTTACAATTGATGGCTAGTTCTTTCTTTTCGCTTTTCTTTGTCTAGAAGTATCTGCAATGTTCTTTTTCTGTGCCAACCGTGTATTGAATTACTTTCTCACCGTCGTGACGTGGATTCTCTCTGTCTTTTCTACAAATATTTTCATGGCAACTGTTCTAGGGAGCTTTTTCCCTTAGTACTTCGACTGGATGAATTGAAGTGTGCTACTAGATTGGCAACTAGGTCTCACCGTTTCACTGTTGAACTAGCTAGATGCAACCGTCTCTTCCTTTCTCGCACTTCATGTCTGTGAAACCCCCTTCCGATTTCTTGAAAAGTTTAAATGCAATGTCAGTAGCCATCTTGTCTTCCTGAATCCTGTTCATTTATTGTGCTTTCCTTACTTCTCCATTATCTTTCATTCCCTGTAATTCAGCGCGTCCTAGTGGCATTATCGCATTGCTTGGATTGAAGTAATTAAAAAAAAAAAAAAGAAAATTTGTTGTTGTGATGAATAATAATAAATACTCGTAGAACTTCGAATTCTTTTAAAATCATTTTGTTGTGTAGGTTAAATAAATCTAACAAGAAGATGTACCCTTGTCTTACGCCATTTTCTATTTTTGAGTACTTACTCAATACATTTTCGATCCGTATGCAGGCGGTTTTTTCTCTATGACTGTTCTGAAGTATCTTAATATCTTTCCCGGACAAATTTGCATCCTCCTACGAACCGTTATTTTGGACAACCGACTCCCAAGAGATTGCATCCCCTCCAACTATAATCATAACCTGTTCATTTCTAGAATTAGGCTTTTTCTAGTGTGAACAGCATTGTAAAAAATCAAGTTTTCCTAGCTGTTCAGATAGATCATTGTTTCGTACTTTATCAAATGCTTTTGTGTAGTCTATGAAATTTAGGTATAGGTCGTATTTCTATCATTTCTATATCATTGCATCATCAGTGTTTGTGTTTGTTTTGTTCTCTGTCTTTTGTGACGCCCCCCTCGGTGTCTCTGCGCCAAATGTGACGTCTGCCTGGCCGCGTCCGTCGTGCTATCCCGGTCACGTGACCAGTTGTGACGTCACCCCGTCTGTCTCCGCGCCGTCCTATCCTGTCCTGTGACGACCAATGTGATTTGGTATTGGTCGCGGTACCAAATGTGACGTCCTAACCTTTTGCTGATTCGGATGGGAATCTGGTTAGATTCGGTATCAGCCTTGTCGTTCCCAGCTCGCCTCCAACGTCTGGTTACCGAAGTAACTGTCTTGATTTCTTGTCTAACCTATTTGGTGTCACAATCCTCCCCTAACCTATTTGTCATTTACTCGTAAATGACACCTAAACCCTCATGCATCTGTCCCATGCAATTCTATTCTTCTATTCTTCCTTTTTTTTTCTTACGGTTTTACATGCAAGGTGATATTCGTTTCACCTTCTCCTGTTCTACATGCAAATGTAATGTTCTTTTCATCTTCTTCTGTTCTACATGCAAATGTAATGTTCTTTTCATCTTCTTCTGTTTCTCATGCAATTTAAAGTGTGCGTGTGCCTGTGGGTGCATGTGTGTGGTTATTATGACTTGTTTTTCTTGGTCAATGTTTTTCTCTTCGCTGTAGGAAGTTTTTCCGCCGCACGTATCGGTTTCACGTCAGACTCCTCCGCCGGTCTTTCTGCAATTTCTTATTCCGATTCTGTATGGGTAAAGAACACTGCTCGGCATTTCCCTCTCGAATTGCTGCATGCTCATTTGATTACCGCTAGTTAATTTCCTCTTACTTCTAATCTTCCATATTGCCATATCCCCTATGGCTATAATTATGAATGTACCCATCATTGCCGACCAACTTATCGCGATCTACTCATCATCTTCCCAAGCCATACTTTCATTTCCCAATGCACTTAACTTGTCCCTCAATTGATCCATATCGATCTTTTCTATCGGCTTCATTAGTACTGGCATTTTATTCAAGGTAACATTGGCGAATCCCCTCACTATTGGCTCCCACAACTCTGTACAATTGAGTAAGCTTCTGCCAATCATTTCTATGATTGAATCTTTCTCTTCATATCTTTCTTCTTCCTGGTAATAGGGGGGTAAGGAAATAGATATCCCAAATGCCGAACATCCCAGGGGTAACTTTAACAGGGATAATGGGGGCTTTACACTTAATGTCCTTGTGGACTCTCCCCCACATACTCTAGACAAGCTGATGGGTTTCTGTGTGACCACTGCCAATACCTCTACTTGCTAATACCTCTACTTGACAAGTTCTCTTAATTCCCTCTTTCTTCCCTTCAAACAACTCTAGTATGCACATTTTGTGGTTAGCAGCTATGTAGAAAGAGCTTAACGATGTACAAGTCTCTGGAGCATAATTTCTACACTTTCTAGAGTCTTCAACATGAATTTTATTCTACCCGAATTTAAAGCTATGTATTCTATTTCCATCTTGTACCTTGCAACCATTCGTGTGGCTACCATCATCATCATCATCATCATCAACCCTTTCATTTTGGTCATTCCTGCAACAAGATTCTCTTGTTTTTATTCTTCATAACCATTCGGTCTTGTTCAATTATTCACTCAATTATTCCATAATTTCTTTCTAAGTTTGTAACACTTCAACTCTTCCCTCCCCTAACTAACTCCTAGCAGACAGAATGGTCCGGGCAGGTGCGTGGCGCTCCCACTTCAAAGGTCGTACTTCATGACACCACTGATGGCCAGTTAGCAATGCCAATAATCTTCTTCCGTCCTTCGTGAGGTGCAGCTCGTGACTCTATCCCCTCCATCCACATCCACCACAGTCAGCCAGTAGGTTTTTGGATGAGCCATTGTCGTTATTGGTCGATATCGAGTGCTTCTATTCTGCACAGCCTTCTTTGTTCTACTGCGACTTGGGGTTCTCCACCCTTCTCAATCTCATCTTCAGAGGTAGTTCTTGCTCGACCTCTAACCTTCCCTCGGTGTCTAATTCTCGTTCAGGAGGTGTTTTGTCCTCTTCTTCCTCTCCTGATTCTTCCTTCTGTTTCGAGTCCGCGCCCTGGACGTCTTCATTACTCTTCGACTCGATGTCTAAATCTCTCCTGTTTCTTAGTCTTTCTCTGAGTTGGGAAAGTGGTATTTGATCCTCCTCCTTCCACTCGTTGAACTCTCCGTCTTGTTTAGGGTGCCTCTTTTTAGAGCCCTTGACTGCTTGATTGAATCTCTTCGTTTTTCTCTTTCTTTTCTTTGGGCATTGGGGTGCGATGGTGACATCACAAGGTTTTCTCTGCACCGATTCAGGCAACGACTGAACGCCACTGATCTCCGCCGAGGGTTCCAACTCCGTGACACGGATCGATTCGCCTATCTGGCTAAGTCGATCTATCTCTTCATTTTCCTCGGAATCTTCTTCCGTCTCCATTTCTTCCGGCTCAACCAGAGTTACCTTCCTTGTCCTTGTCTTCTTAGGCCTCAGTTCGCTCATTTCCAGATTAGCTATCTCAGCCTTCTTCAGATCGTTGGCATGGACCCTCCTTGCTCGTCCTGCCACTTGATCCCATATTACATATGATACTGGACCCGTCTGCTCTACTATCCGGTAGTACGGTTCCCATCTTTGGTCCAGCTTTCCTTCTCTCTGTTGGATTTTATAGTAGACAGGGTCTCCAACCTTAAATTCTACTACTTTTCTTTCAGCATTGACTTTCTCATTTCTTCTCTTCTGTGCCCTCTTTATTCTTCTTCTGGCCTGTACAAATATTTTATGTTGTTGTTCCAGCAACAGCTGATGATGTTCTCCTCTCTTAACCTTTATCGTCTTCTGGGCCTGGTCCACCATCATAATGGGTACTAATTCAGCTGCCTCCACCACTGCCTCACACAGAGTTACCTCATTTTCTTCTAGGCCCTTCCCTTCTACAGGGACCAATTGCAGGGTTCCTTTTCCTATTTTCTTCCCTGACATTAGCCTACCCTTTCCCGACACCGCTGTTCTGGGGGGTAGCTTTACATCTTCCTCCGCCACTATTGTTATATCTTCTTCCGGTGGGCATCCCAATGGCGTTCTCTCGCCATTCACTACCAGCACAGTGGGGTTGAACTCTATCCGAGCCCTCTGGCTCTGAAGCCAATCTTCTCCCAAGATTGCCTCCGTACACAGGTTGGGGGTTACGTAGAAGTTCTGGGTACTTTTTAATTTCCCAATCCTCACAGGGAGCCTCGCCATCCCTTTTATCTCCAGGTGGGGGGGGGCTCCATCTGCCTGCGTGACCTCTATGTCCGCTTCCTGCAACCCATTCTTCTGTTTCACCAGTCTGTATGCTTCCTCTCTCAACAATGAAACAGACGCTCCTGTGTCTATCAGGGCTTTCATTGTCCTACCTCCTATCTCTGCCCTACAGGATAGCTCATTCTCTTGCGTCAGCGAAGAGAATACTTGGGCTTTCCTTTTCCTGGGTTCCCACCTTTGGGTCATCCTAGCCATAGGTGCCGGTAGCAACAAATTCTTTTCATTCTTCTTGTATGGGGGAGTTCTGCGTTTTCTGCACCTGGGCGGTCCCGGCTGGACCTCTCCCAGTCTCTTGCGGCTGTTCCTAAGAATACAATTCCTCTTCAGGTGCCCTGGTCTCCTACAAAACCAGCACCTTCTTGTTGCACAGTTTACCGCAAAGTGGCCCACCTGACCACATATCCAACATTCTACTCTTCCTCTCTTCAACTGGGCCACCCTCTCCCTTATTCCTGGGGGGACCTGCCCTCTACCTAAGTGGCTCTCCTGACCACATGTCCAACGTCTTATTTTCCTGCTCTTTAATTGGGCCACCCTCCCTCTTAATTCTGGGGTGGCCCGCTGGCTTTTCCCTGGTTTTGTCTTTTGGGCTCGGCCTTCCTTAACGATATCGGTGGGGCACCTTTTCTTAACCCGCACCACTTGGCTAGGTGTCCCTTCTTTCCACACCTAGTATATTTATCCTGTTCGAAGTCTGGGGGCAAACCCCACTTCGTCGGAAATTCCGCTGCTCTGTGGTTCTCATATTCACATGTCCAGCAGACCAGCCCGTATCGACCCGGCGTGGGCCTATAGAACCCATGCCTTGTTGACCAAGCCTTTCTATTGGGATCTCCCTCCCATATCTCAGGCTGTTCCACCTCTAGCTTGACCTTCCGATTCCACGTGGGGGCTCTCCCTCCTTCCCCCTTTCTTCCGACCTCTTGACTTAGCTCTTGCTTCTTCCCACCTCTTTTTACTTTCTCCCAAACTCACTGGCTCTCTTTGGCCAGCGCCACTGCTGCCGATAACCTTAGCGGTCCTTCCTTCAAAACATCGTGACGAACGCGCTCGTCACTGAGCGCTTCCACATACAGATCAGCCAACTGGGCCTGCATGACCGCATTATTTCTAACTACCTCTGGGAAAGCTAATGACGACAGCTTCTCCGTTCGGGCCCCCAATTCTCCAGGGGTCTCGTCCCTCAGCTGCGTCATCTTCAGGCGGGCTCTCATGGCCTCTATCGCCGTTCCCTCGTCAGCGAACTCCCGAGTTAATAATTCTTCCAACCTTTCCCATATCAAGTGGGGATCACTGGATAAGAGTCCTTTTATAAACTCAGACGCCTTCCCGCTGGTGGCATCATACGCCAAATATAGGGTTTCTTGGCCTGCGAGTCCATATATTACGCGGCTCTTATCCAGGACTGCCAGCCAGCTCCTAAAATCCCTAAAATCAAAGGCTGGGACCCTCGGTCTACCCAACAATTTTCTTAGGTCTGCTGACAATCCCTATTCAAACCCCTCTTCCTCTATGTCTACCCTATCTGGCTCATAGTCAGACATATTTAACACAGCAAAAGAAAAACAATCAGAGCAGCAACAATCAAAATTGGGAGATCAACCGAAAATAAAGTGCCCTACCTGACAGACGATTTCCTGTTCGTTCTTCCCAGGTTCCGGGTTGTCGTACTAGAGTATCTGGAACCGTATGGTTATAGTTAACCAAAGTTCTTTGGTTCCCACTCTAGTCTGTTTCAATTTGAGTCCTTGAGATGCCGTGCGTTGTCCTGGTCGAAATTTTTCTACATCTCCTGTGGCAGCGGCTGAACCAGGGTCTGGTCACGGCACCAATTGTGACGCCCCCCTCGGTGTCGCTGCGCCAAATGTGACGTCTGCCTGGCCGCGTCTGTCGTCCTATCTCGGTCACGTGACCAGTTGTGACGTCACCCCGTCTGTCTCCGCGCCGTCGCCGTCCTATCCTGTCCTGTGACGACCAATGTGATTTGGTATTGGTCGCGGCACCAAATGTGACGTTCTAACCTTTTGCTGATTCGGATGGGAATCTGGTTAGATTCGGTATCAGCCTTGTCGTTCCCAGCTCGCCTCCAACATCTGGTTACCAAAGTAACTGTTTTGATTTCTTGTCTAACCTATTTGGTGTCACATTTTGTCAAAAACCAATAATCGAGTTGATAAAAAAGGGGAACAGGACGACGAAAATTTGTAAGAATTATGCAAAAGCAACGTTGAGAAAATGGCAGACGTAACTTCAACAAAAATTCGAACTTGTTTCACCGATAACGTTTTCTGAACGTATAAACGTTACCCGACCATCATAAAATCCTACAAAATTAGCAGTTAATCTTCTGTCCATGTTTAGTATAGGGGTCTATATTATCAGTGATGACCGTGTGATTAACACATGTCGCCGCGTGTGATTTAATTCTAATTTATCAATTTGAAATTCTTTTAAAAATTATATTTCTTCCCCAGAGAAAAAAATAAGTATAAATGTTTCCTCTTTCAAAAGTAAAATATATTTACACGCATGATCTTCCTTAGTGAAAATCAGCAATGGTTTAAAATGATGAAAACGTTATTTTCACCGAAAGTTTACAAAATTCAAGCAACATTGAACGTAATCATTGTTTATGTATGAGAGAGTGTGTGAGTGACAAGTGAGAACGAAACAAAGCAAAATTTTAAGAAATGTTATTTTCCTTAAGAAAATTAAGCGTGCCATTGAAACAGACCGCAGTTTGTTCATGATTCGTCTAAAACAAATATTGGGTTGACTTATCATTGTCTACCAATTTCATTCTTCAAAAAACTAAGCACAATGAATATTTTATTTAATTATATATTCACCATTCTTAGCAATGATTGGTGGTCACATATCAGGTAGCTCTGGTTCTCGTATGATCACTGAAGTTAAGCAACGTCGATCCTGGTCAGTTCCAAGATGGGTGGCCGTTTGGGAATGCTAAGTGCTGTAAGCTTGGATGTGCGGCTGGTGTCAAGGATAACGGCTCGAAATCGGAAAGCCGAGTTCGAATTCCAGTCGGGTTCGTTATATTCACCAGAAAATCAGTATTATCTCCCCAAAAATTCTTACAATCTAAAATATATTTTCTGGCTTTAAATAATCTGGAAAAACCATAAAAAACAAATCAGTCACTCAAAAATCCTAAAAACTATAGTTAAGGTCCTTACAGAATGGATGCAGTATAAAACACAGGTTAGCTCCGTCGATGTGCCTGAGCAGCCGTCTACAGCATGGATTAACTATCCACTTTAGCAGACAAGCATATTCAGCTTAGATTGTTTTGTTTTACGTCATATCAACCTCAATGGGTTATTTAATGCCAACAAGATTTTTAGGATAGGTTCTTCTGAATAGAATATGTATTCTTTGTAAGAAATCATTTTCTAGATCAAGTTTCATTAACGTGTCTTTGTAAAGAGGGTTTTTGTCGAGTGTATTGATGGTAATTTTTTTTTTTTCAAAAATGCATTGCTGGTAATATTTTTTTTTCTAAAAATGTATTGCTTGTATTATATTTTTCCAAAAATGTATTGCTGGTATTTTTACTATAAACATTTATACTTTCAAAGTGTTTTGACCACTGTTTGCGGGTTAACTATTTTCCCATAGCTGGAATCCTAACAGGTGCTACCACCCGGGGGTTAGAATGGACCCGGGAACAACAGCAATAAAGAGGTGGTGTCATGCTCTCCAAAACCTACCGATCAGAGGCCTTGCTGACGTATATCCAGGACAAGGCATATTCGGAAACGAGCAGCCTGCATATATATTATATATCTACCAAGATAAATAAAAGTGTGTACTTGTTTGTGCGTACGTATCTTGGGTGTGTGTGTTCATTTTGTTGACTAGCACTCTTTTTTCTTTTCTTTTTGATGATGAATCATAGGGACCAATTCACGCTGTTATTTCTTCTTGTCTTGCTTTCTTTATTTATTTTTAATCTTACTTATTATTTTCCGAAATGCAAACAACACAATACTGCAAAACTCGATCAGATTGACGCGCAAATAAAGAAAGTGGAGGGTTGCAAAAAAGAGTAAGGAGTTGACTTTGTCGAGCAATGATGCTGCGGCCTTAAGCCAACCCGCTTCCACTACCGCCGTCCGAACCAATCAACAAACTAAAATCTTGTCTCTGATTAATGCATGTTTCGATAGGTTCAAGAGTGAATCACACAAAGATCGTTGCCCTCAAAAGGTGCGTATTTGATAACTCATTATTCAATGACAAAAACTCACGAGATGCAAGAAATTACCATCGGCTGGATTGATTCAAATCACTAATATTTTTCTCTTCCGAAAAGCTTAAGGTGCCCGCACCATTATGTGAATATATTGCTCCCACTTTGAATAACAAATATTATTATTATCATTATTACTATTATTATTATGTTAATAGAAAAATTTCAAACATTATTCCAGCAAAATGTTTTATTCATAAACCTTCTTCGTATCATTATTCAGTCAGTAAATGTAACCAGGAATTATGTCTACCTTTTGAATTTGGGATAAACTGGACCTATGTCTACCTTTTGACTTTAACAAACTATGTCTACCTTTTGGCTGTTATATAAACTGGACCTTTGTCTACCTTTTGACTTTAACAAAGTATGTCTACCTTTTAGCTGTTATATAAACTGGACCTTTGTCTACCTTTTGACTCTAGTGAAAACCGTTTCTATGTCTATCTTTTCACTCAAGTTGAAACATCGGTTCCTGTACGATCACCGAAGTTAAACAACGTCAAGCTTCGTCTGTACGGAGATAAGTGACCATTTCAGAATACCAGGTGTTGTAAGCTTGGATGTGTGGGTGGTGTAATTAATAATGGCACGGATTTGTCAATCAGCGAGCCGAGTTCCAATTCCCATTGGGTTTTTTATATTCACTTGCACGTAAATACCATTGGGAAAGTATGAATCAACCTCTTCTCCACCTCCAGCTATGGGTTAATTACTAATACTTGTATCACTAAATCATTATTATCTCCAAAAAACAATTCTTACAATCTAAAAATATTTTTCTAGCTTTAAATAACCTGCAAAGAGATGATAACCCGTCATTCCACTTCATGTCAGCCGAGAACTTTAGCTAAAGAAGTCGCAGTGAGTCACTATCTTGGAGGCTAGCATCAGCCCTGCTGATGGAAGACAGAAATGGTCTCTCAGATGATTAACAGAGACCAGTTTAGTGTTGGAGGCGTTAAAATTATCAATCTATTCTTTGCCCCAGTTAACAACAGACTGAAAGTCGTTTTGGATATCAGCTGCCATTTTGATCTTATTAAACTGATCAGACTTAGTATCGAGACAGGAGTAAATGGTTGTGTTATCAGCGTAAATACCAAGTTGAGAGCTGATGTCATCCGGAATGTCATTAATGAAAATCAAAAACAAAGTAGGATAGAGTCCTGGAGGGGATACCTGTATTAGTAGGAAAGGAACTGGAAATGTAGCCGTTCAGGATTTCTTTCATTTCACGGTGTGATAGGAAAGAATGGATCAGTTCAAAAATTTGTCCAGAGTAATTTTTCAGTTTGTGGATAAGTTCTGCATGCCAAACTCTGTCGAAAGCTTTCGAGATGTTTAAAGCTACAGCCCGGGCTTCAGCATTCTTATCTAGAGCTTGATAGACTCTTTCCACAATTATCGTCAGTACATCAGCAATAGACCTGGAGAAATGAAAGCCATATTGTTTGTCTGAAAAAGACATTACGATTTGAGATGTTTAACTGATCCAGCATTTATTACGGCCTCTAGGAGTTTCCCAAAAAGGGGTAGATGGCTAATGGGCCGATAGTTGGAAGGGTCGGACGGTTCACCAGTTTTCTTTAAAACTGGAACGACAGATGAGGACTACCATCATGCAAGAAAACAAGAGGCGGCGAGGAACTTATTATGCAGTTTAGAGAGGACAGGAGTCAGTTCTTAATTACTATTACTGGGATAGCATCAGGTCAACATGCTTTGTGGGTATCCAGGTTAGAGCTGATAGCAGAAAGCATAGAAGAGTTTATATGCATATCACTCGATTGAGACTCACATCTAGTTGGGAAGTTGGGCAGGGATACTCCAGATGAGTCAAAGGAAAAGTTTAAAGAGAATTTACGGGCGAAACCTTCAGCTTTATCAACAGAAGATATTAACACCTGAAATTGATTGAAGAGAGGAGGAATAGAGAATGCATACTTAGTTAATACACTATTACAGAGCCGCCAGTAATCACGAGAGCTAAAGCTTTTAGATACAATACGGTACATGATTCTCTCATCAAACAGAGATTTAGCTTCTTCGAAGAATCCTATACATTTATTACGAGCTGCAACGACTAGACGTCTGTTGTGACGAGAGCTGTCACGTTAGTATAGCCTAAACTAGTGGTTCCTTCGGGATATAGAGGCAGAGAATATTGTTATGAACCATGGAGAAGATTGAGGTTTCACCAGGTATTTCCCGCGAAGGTATGAAATCATCCATACTGGCTTTGACCCAAGAGAAAACCTCATTGGCGCAATTTTCGATTTGATGGTTAAAAACGTCAATCTTTCTGAGGGGAATTATCCCTTTAGCTTTTTGCCACGCAGGACTCTTCATACATTTTATTAATTGTATAAGTTGCATGTATCTTGCACTGAAATAACGTTATCGGAAAATTTTGACCCTTTCTACTATGCTTTCTTTATCGTTGCAAGAGTAAGATCACTAATAATTAAGTATTGCTGACATACCGGGGCATTTGTCATTTTCCAGCCCTAACAAATTTCAAAAAGATTAATTCAACCTTGTGAGAGATTAATTATTTTCCCCCTACATCCCCTTTCCTCACAGTTGAAATATCACAAGCCTTTCGCTGCTATTACTACTTCCATGGCAAATGTTCTGATGAGTTCCATTCTTTAGTCCCACCAGCTCAGACCTTTGCAGCCAAGACCCGTCTTGCTACATCCACAGAATTTAATCACTCTCAGTCACCATGTATTCGCTTTAGTAAGAACGGCATTCCACTCGGAAGATTCCTTCCCAAAAACCGCTACTGTGTGAAACAAACTCCCGTGTGAATGCTTCCTCAAACACTACAGTCTTGATTATTTCAAGCCAAGAGTCAGTTGTTATCTATCCACGATAACCACTTTTTATTTCGTCCTCTTACGTTTATATCACACACCTAATTCAGCAACCCTCTACTTTGAGTGGCTCTTAAGCTCTGTATTGGATGTACTTTAGTGAAAAAAAATATCGTAAATTTCTATCGACCCTCCCTCAAAATACGATAATGAAATTCTTCCGCTGGAGGCAAAGGTACTATCGTTCCCAACAACAAATCGATTGAAACCAAATCAGACAAAATGATGGCTTGAGAGCAAAAGAGATGTCCTTGACAAATCAGCGGATATTAGCCATGTCCTTCGTTTATTCTTCACTGGGTTTGACATTACTCGGTTTTGACTGAAATAAGTCCAAAGCAAAAGTGATGATGACTCATCGCGTAAGGAGTGCGAATTATTCAATAATAATTCAAGGCAATAAACGTTGGCTTTCAAAGTTTGCTTTTGGTTACAAATTTATTCTCTTTCTTTTTATCCATTCTATATTCAGTTCCTTCTTACATCATTTAGGATTCTTGTATATTTTCCTCATTTTATTTCATTTTATTTTTATCTCGTGCATTTTGCGCCTGCTTGGTTTTTCGCAATACCAAATATATTTCA
Source organism: Acanthosepion lycidas (assembly GCA_963932145.1). Classification (NCBI taxonomy): domain Eukaryota; kingdom Metazoa; phylum Mollusca; class Cephalopoda; order Sepiida; family Sepiidae; genus Acanthosepion; species Acanthosepion lycidas. The sequence goes on from OZ010598.1 coordinate 19,465,947, forward strand.
TTATAGGAGATTGATTCAATAACGACAACCATTAAATGGCGGGAAAAGTACAGGATGTCAAAATGAACGTTGCCTGTGATTATCAATTAACCTGGGAACACAACTAAATATTGATCGATTCGTGTCATTGTAATAATTCTGTACATTGATTAGATAAACCCGGGGAAAAAGAATTTAATTCGGTTTATTAACCCTCCGTTAGTACCGTGAGGTGTTTGAACACCTTTTAAAATGGTTTGCCTTAACATTTAGCAAGTAGAAAATCAACTTTTCATTATTAATCAAGTCACTGCTGAATACCTATGTTAATTAAAAACAAAAACTTTCTGGTTTACTCAATATCTGTGTGAATTATAAGCAATTTTATCTGTTTACTGAAAATTAAATTTATTTTTGCACATTTTAATTTTTGAGACTTACAAATTTATTTCTAATAATAATCCTTTTAATCCGATTCTCCAAAGTAAAATCTTTTCTTTCTGCCTGAATTTCTAGAACGAGGAGTTGTCGTTATTTACACTTGGACTATTATCTCCATCATTTTTGTTATTTTCATAACATTTCAATTTTTCCTGTCTTCATCAAGTGCTTATTGCTGCAGAAAATTTCGAATTGAACCCTTTATTTAATAAAGTGTTTGTTCGGGAATTTTATGAAATAGTAATTTTGAGTTCAATCCTTGGCTCGAGTAGTGCACACTTAGAGTCACTTAATAAATGAACAGTACTAAATAAGAACAAGACAGACCTGGACAACGGAATGAGAACAATCTACCCCCCTAGATTAAATAATATATAGATATATGATGGCTGTCGACTAAGTTGTACGAGTATGACCATCGCTGACAAGTTTATCAATGTTTTAATTTCTCATGATAACGAGAGTGAAGCTTGAAGCCAGCAAGTGCCATACAAAGTTTATTGCAAACCAATATGTTCTGTACAATGCCTGGTTTGTTTTGTAAACTCTGTTCAGCTTGCTCATGAATTTTCATGCAACGGGTGAGACTGAGGCGATTTCTGCAGGTTTTCGAGCGTACCCTACATGTTAAGTTATTTCCAGCGTATTACTGATCGTAATTTATCAAAGGTCTACCAATATGCCTATTCGTGTGACTAACAAGCCCGTATTGGAGAGACATACTCTGTCATATCCATCGCAGGCAAATTGATGGAATGCTAGATCAATGATTTGCATTTCCGAGCGGCAAACTTGATTTACACAACTCATTGCGTGTTCTTGAAAGATCTTAATGCTTTCAGAGAATTATATGCCTCCATTTATTTCTATCACAAACAACAACTTCCTGCTCCGGATATTCAATAACTGCAAGTGACTCTCCAAAGAAGAATCACCCATATTATTGGCCCTGATCTGGCATCTCGACTTCAGTCACTTCCCACCGTCGTAAGGTTGTCTCCCTGTGCCTTCTCTATAAATACTTTCACGGTAATTGTTCGGATGAGCTCTTCACGATGATACCTAGACATATTTTAATTTAAACGCAGTATTAGACTGGCGTCGAGATCTCATCAATTTACAATTGGGCTGGCTAGATGTAACCGTAAATTCTAAGCTAACAGTCTCTTTTCTCGCACTTCTCGCTTGCAGAACTCCATTCTGGCTCCGTACTTTCCGGCCAACTTTAATCTTCAAAAATTTAAATGCAATTTCAAACGCTATCTACTGTCGTCCTGATTTCTCTTCTTTTGTTCTTGCTCCTTAGTAATGTTTCTGTTTTCTAATTAATCCACACTAAGTAACCCTTGTGTCTTAGTGGCATTCCTATCTTGCTTGAAACGACCTCGATTAAAAATATTCGTTGAAGCGCTTTATGCTGGTGTAGAGTTTCACAGAGCATCTCGCTGTAGAGTATTTGCTTGGCTATTCTGCTATCGTCAAGTAGAATCACATGGCCTGCCCTGTGAACCCTGCTGTTTTCTAATTGTTCCACACCCAGAACCCCTTGTGTCTTAGCGGATTTTCTGCCTGTCTTTTCAAATTGCTTTATAAACACTTCCCTAAAAATTCCGAATTACACATGATCTTTAATCAAAATACAGTTAAATTAATCTACAGCTGTACTAGTAATTTGAAAACTACAATGAAAAAGATAAAATGCCAGGAATTTCAAAGCTAACGTGCGACAAGATATTGTTAACAGTGAAACATGTAACTGTAGGGATAAAGGTAAATGTCCACTAAATGGAGTTTACAAAACGGAAGTAGTCATTTACAAATCCGAAGTAAAAGATATAGATGGCCAGAGCAAAATATACGTGGCGTGTACTGAAGGCAGATTCAAAAATTCAAAAGAAATGGCATAGTCACAAATCATCAAACTAGCCAGCCATGTGTGGGAATTAAAATAAAAAAGATCCGATTGTAAACTGGAAAATATTAAGAAGAGCCAAGCCTTACAGCAATCGCAGTGATATCTTCAAACCATGCCAGGAGGAAAAGTTAACAATAACATTTCCAGAGCAAAAACATCTACTGAATGCTAGATCTGAAATAATGTCACGATTCATACACACTAAAAAGTACTTTTTGAGATCGTACGAACCAGGATGAAAATTTTATTTATATATTTATTTTACATTTTATTTACTCCCCCTCCAATACAATCTCTATAATATTGCTTTACTCCTCCCCTTCTATCATATTCACGTTGTGCGTTTATATATAAATAATAAAGAGTTAGGCAACCATTTGATCTATATTACCTGAGGATACCGAAAGGTTGAAACCAAGGTAGCGTGATTGGCTAATCTCCTAATTTTTTAAACATATATATATATACACACACACACACACACGCATATATATATATATATATATATATATATATATATATATATATATATATATATATATATATATATATATATATATATAAACCAAACACTGTTGATGTGACCAACAGAAAACTTGGCAATAATATCTTAGACAAAACAAAAAACCTGAAAAAAATGAAAGACCTACGTCCGCAGTCAATTAAAGTGTTCAATGTCTAGAGTATCTAGACAGACCCAAAGACGCTCCACAGTGTCAACACTCAACGAAGGACAATTTGAATCGCTATTCAAGTTTCACGTTCTTTCGATCTTCAAGCGACTAGAACAAACATTCTAGCACTTGGAAATCTAAAGAGTCTGAAACTTGAGTAGTGACTCGAGCTATCCTTCATTCAGTATCCATCCACCCTATATATATATATATATATATATATATATATATATATATATATATATATATGATAAAATATACTTTTACAACATGCTATATTTGTGGGTTAAGTGCTCAATATCAGGGATAGAGCGTATGTAAATATAAAAGTGAATATATGTGTGTGTGTGTGTGTGTGTGTGTGTGTGTGTGTGTGTGTGTGTGTGTGTGTGTGTGTGGACACCGATATCAACACTCAGAGGCAACTGTCTCATCTCATCTTTAAAAGCAATCGTCAGGCCTGAGCATGAAACAAACTGTCGCCTCTGGGTGTCCATATATATACATAGATAAGTGGGGGAGAGGAAAGGGAAGGAGAGGAGTGTGAAGTGAGGGTTAAGGGAAGGGGGAAAGAAAGACAACTAACCAAGCAGCATGAACTAAGAACCTTACTCAACAAGTATAAAAAAAATTATCTCTGCTGGGTTGAGTCTGCTGCAATTCTGCGTATCTTAAAACCGTCTCATTCGCAAGGAATATGCATCAAGTTTTACTTTATTTTTGATCATTCGTCGGCGAAAATTGTTCGAAACATTTAGAAGGTTTTTTTGGAGAGGATTCAAAAGGCAAATCGCGGAGAAAATATTGATAGCGAAACTTCAAAGTCAGCAGAGAACCCACTAAGTGTGATCCACGTATTTGAATTGACTTCAACAAGTGGAGCCCCTGAAAATGGGCTGCAATCAAAGACGTTCGACCATTGTATAGTTAGAATATCCTAAATTCGAAAATTATTCAACGATTTTGAAAATCTCAACGGCCTAGGTTCATGCTATTCCCTAGAGAATTCGTGAGAAAGTGAATGCAACATGCCAGACTGTAATTTGAAATCGGTTCCCTTTCCGTGACTGTGACGATTACGTTACCCGCACATACTGACCATCGTTCCACCAATATAGTAAGGCTAAAAACTGCTCAATTGTTTTCCCATCTTTTATGTATCGAAGCTCAGTACTTAACTGATTTGAATGCGATAGATCTGAAGAAGAGTCAACTGACAAACTAAAATAACCAGAACGAATCGCTTCACTTTCGTCAGAAATGAATACGGGAATCTGTGGCGCCATTTGTCCAATAATTCACACTTAAGTGGTTTTGTTCGGATAGAATTTCCCTCTTCTGAATGAGTAAATATGATCTGCTAAAAATATAACAAACTTACGAGTTAAGTAATCTTTAAAAACATTCACTGAAACAAATCTCATTTCGAAAGTTTAAGTTAAATTTTACCTAACTCTAACAGCTCAATAAGATTTTTTTTCCAGTAAAATTAACTCTGGACAGGGCCCAAGAGTGACTCGATGTAGGGGATTACAGAGTAAGAGGCACAGTTTTTGTGTGGAATATAACGGTCAACCCTACACTTGAACAGGTTAAGATTGTAGTGAGCGGGGAAACATGGTCTCGAGCGACGGATTCAAAGAGTAGTGGGTTGAGTGGAACTTACATCTCATCAATGAAATACTGAAGGAACGAGGCTATTTGCTGCAATGCATGCAGCCTGGCGGTCCTTCCCGTGGAAGTCAGAAATGGTGGAACTAAGAAATGTAGTTCGTCTGAAATAACAAGCTTATTACTTTCAATAACTCGAAAGCCAAACCAATATCATCACTCATTGAGCAGCACCGGCCCAGCCCTGATATGGTAGCAACACACCATCTTTGGCCTGATCTAACTCTTGTAAAGATATAATATGGTGTAAAAAATCAGATACTTCCTGAAGCAAAATAGTGAGCCGACAATTTTTCCAGCCTCTTTAGCAATGGATTGTAAATATGAATTCCATTTGAGGTCTAGAGGGAACTTGAGTTCCAATAGACCTTCAAGGCAAACTTCCCACGACCCAATACTTTGTGGAACAGACTCCCATGACTATGCTTTCACAATCTACAATCTTAACATCTTCAAGTCTAGGGTTAATCGTTAACTTTTCCCACATATCCTCAAAACCTACGCTTCTTACATCTTACTCTTACGGATCATACAGCAAACGTACATAGATACGTAGATTCACAAAACTTGTGTTAATTGAATTGCAAACCGTGGGTACGATTTTCCCAAGAAGTTATGGCAATAACACAAAATGGAAACTGTGGAGAACTGTGATCACCTTTGTCCTGATGAAATTTAAGAATATTGGTGAAATTGGAAAACCATATTATAATTTCTGCTGAACCTACACCTATTCCCTTTGAAATTTCCTTAGAAAAGACATGAATCCACAAACACTGTACACTCTGTCCCATCAGTAGAATGCCATCTGACCATCATCAGATGCCCATTGATTTAGCTGATATAGGATTATCAGTTGATTACTGTGTTCCGACGATTTCCAATTATTGTTCGTTTCATCTGAATCTGTGTTCCACTCCCTGATCTATGGATCGAACTCATGACTATTAGATGACAGTAACACATGTTTAACCAACTATTATAATCACTACGCGACCTAAAATGTATTTCTTGGGCCTTTATATTTAATATTAAATTTGCCAGATGCCTTCAACGATTAGTTATCATATTCGCACTGGTTTTCAATAATTCTACATTTCATTTTACGAAGAGTAATTGTCAATATACTGTGAGCAACTAGCATAAAAGAGACAAAAAATAATAATAATAAATAAATATCCCATATCAGTCGAAACACAAGATACCGGAAGATAATTAGTTGAAACGTTGTGTCTATAATAACATCGATAAAAATCAAAATGAGAAAAATAGTTCGTAATAATAATCAAAGTATAATAATCAAAGTATAATAATCGAAGTATACTGAACCATTGTCATCTTTAATAATTCTGACAGATATCTAGATAGGTGATGTCTTGGGTATGACAATAAACTACGTCCGCGTCCTGGGTAAGACGATAAACTATGTCCGCATTCTGGGTAAGACGATTAACTACATCCGCGTCCTGGGTAAGACGATAAACTACGTCCAACAGCAAGGCCTCTGATCAGGTTTTGAGGAGCGTGGAACCTTCTCTTAATTGCTTGTGTTTCCAGGTTCACCTTGACTTGAGGTGGTAGCACCTTTTAGGGTCCCAGCTATGGGAAAATAGTTAACCCCTAAACTGGGGTCAAAACACTATGAAAGTTTTAAAATAGGTTTTAATACCAGAAATACTTTTTAAAAAAATTATTACCAGCAATAAATTTTTGAAGAAAAAATTATTACCAGAAATACTTTTTTTTTAAATATTATCAGCAATATATTTTTGAAAAAAAAAATTACCAGCAATAGATTTTTGAAGGAAAATATTACCAGAAAATAGATTTTTGAAGGAAAAAATATTACCAGCAATATATTTTTGAAAAAATAAAAAATTACTAGCAATAAAAATTGTCGACAATAAATAACCTATGGAGGTTGATATGTCGTAAAACAAAACAAACGAAAGCAAACTAGATAGGTGAAACTAAAAGACTGTATATTTGGTATCATGATAACTTCCAAAAATAGAAAATGTTGAAATTTGTATTTTAAGCGTTATGGACTGGAACATTGAAGTAGCAAGAATTGAATAAATCAAGATATTCACACACATTGGTTTTCTCTTTTGAAGTTTTATCCTCTTCAATCTACAGACACTTTAAGATCCAGTGTCGCACGTTGTCCGTACTTTTGTGGGCATTCCTTCTCCTTTCCCGCTGGTCTTTAATCAGTTAGTATGGTCGGGTGTCAAACTCACTTTAGGTAACGGTCCGGATCAAATGGCTAAGCAAAGAACGCTCGGCACACAGAAACTGATTAGAATAGACAGGTAATACGATTTAATTGAAAATGTCAGTTGTGATAACGATGCGTAAGATAACCAGTTTCGACATTTTCTATTGTTAGAACAATGATCGCCGTTTTGCATAAGATGCTCTCATATTTATCTTTCTCTTACTCTCTCTCTCTCTCTCGCTCTCTGTCTCTCTGTCTCTCTCTCTCCCACCCGCACACACAGGCTGGCGCGCACGCACAAATCCACACACACCTGTTCTCTCTCTCTCTACCTCTCTCTCTCTATTACTCTCTCTCTCTCTCTTTCATACCATTTCTATCTTTCTGTTTCTTTTTATCTCTGTCTTTCTCTTTCACAGACATGTATATACATACGTTTGTATGCGTATGTGTGTGTGTGTATGTGCGTGTGATTTTCAGATCACACTCTCATAAGTGCCGCCCAGTGCAAGACAGACACATACACACACGCGCATCATATATATATATATATATATATATATATATATACATATATATATATTAAAAAAGCTCAACACACACACATATATATATTAGGTTGGTGCAAAAATAATGACGTAATAATGTCGTTTTTTTACGTATTTATAACGTCAAAATAAAAGACATTATTACGTCATTATTTTTGCACCAACCTAATATATATATATATATATATATATATATATATATATATATATACATATATTGTTTAAAATTTGTTACGCTTATAGAGGAAGAGATAAATATTGGCGATAGAGTGTTTATAGATATAGACAATTTGGATATAGAAATCAACATTGCATGGTGACTGTCAGTTTCACGCTTTGACATTTCCAAGTTTGCCAGTCGCAATGAAACCTGAACTGACAGTCAACCATACAATTCCTGTGCTCTCTTGCTCTGTCTCTCTTTCTCTCTGTCTCTCTCTGTCTCTGTCTCTCTCTCTCTCTCTCTCACACACACACACACACACACACAGACGCTCATATATATATGAATTGTGTGCATTTTGGTAGCAATTTTTCATTTTTACACCTTAGATTTAAAAACAACAAAATATATACTTTAGCTTTCCGGCCAAAAACCGTAAGACCTTGGTTTGAATCCCACTATAGTCGATTTTTCAAAGAGTTAATTTTGATAATATCGACTTCGAAGACGATCCAATCGTGTAATGTCTTAGATAAGTGCCTGAAAACAATACCACGCGAGATGAGGGGAAAACTTTTTGAAAGCTGTCGGTCATACTTCTTTCTCCTAAAATTGTTCTTCCTATATAAAAAATAAAATTACGTATCGTTATCCCATAATGTATATATTTGGACAGCAACCTTTCTTTTAAACATCTTTTGTTAAATACGAGAGGCAAGTACAATTTTATTATTTTTTTAATTATTTTTCCAGCGTTCTTACATTTTTCTGTTTGGTGGTAGTGATCGAGTACAAAAACTATTTATATCGTCTGGGCGTGACAGGATTAGAAATAGAAACCTCATTAAGGAGCGAGAACAAAATAAGAGCAATCAGGAAGACGGCAGATAGCGATTGACATTGCGTTTAATTTTTTGAAGATTAAATTTGCCTCGAAAGCATGGAATCAGAAAGGAGTTCCACGAGTGATAAGTGTGAGAAAAGAAACTGTTAGCATAGAACTTACGGTTATATCAAGCCAACTCAACTGTAGATTGTAAAAAAGGTAATAATTGGATGGTGCAGGGTCTGGTTAATATGATGGAAGGGTAGAAGAAACCAACCGATTTAATGGTCTATCATCAACAACTGGCGTGGGCAGACAATGTCTTTTCTCTACGCGTGCAAAATCGCAATTCAGGTTTTTATCTTTAACTCATTGGGCGTCACGTGACAATCGAAAGCTCTAGTCTTAACTAAAGGTGGATAATCGCCCTTCGTTTCCCAATACAATTTCTTTGTATCTAATAAATTCTTTTTTACTCTCACAAGAAAAATAAATACTTCTCTTGCCATCCTTATACGTATATACCGGGTGTAACAGCAAAATTGTCCATCCCACAACATGTTTAATATCTAAAAAAAAAAAAAAACTACTAAACTGAGTTTCCTTTTTCTGGGTTATCAGATAAGACGTTTAGATATCTTGGTACAATTTGTGGTAAGAATCACTAAAAAAAAAATCCTTTGTGTTAGCTAGAAAGAGAACAGGCTAAAATCATTTTGTGTCAGCCCCACTGTCTTCTCAACTGGGAAATGGTGAGAGGGAAAATTATTCAGGTATTCAGTAATGGTAGCAACATCCCTAATCTGGCTTCCATCTTCAAAGTCCATTCAAGAACCATCAAGAGAACGTTAAATAAGTTGAAATGAGAGGGAGCAGTAAAGAGGAAAACTGGATCAGGAGGTCACAACAGGAAGAGGGATCATCATTTCAATTTAGAGATAAAGCGATCAATTAGAAAACTCAATTCATTAAAAATATATGTATGTATTTGAACATTATTACAATCATTCATGAGCTTCTGATCCTTAGCTATGATTAATTAATAATGAACATGTCATGTCATTTTCGTTGATGATCGAGTTCATCACAATTCTGTTGTTTGGAGAGTAATTATACATTGTTATTGCTCAAAGTAACGTCCAATAGATTTATAAAAACCAACCTCGGAGAATTCCAGTAAGATAACTTTAATCATTTCTAAGATACAATGGTTCAAAGCTTAATCTAACAATTGGAGAATATTACTGTTACTCCCGGTATATATATATATATATATATATGCCTTGGTTTGAAGTGCATTTATTAATATAAACTTCTTAGCACTGTCTATCCACATTGAGCACTGTTTTATTTACACCGTATATTAAATTAACTAAATACGTATTCTCTTACCTGTGTATGCACACTAACGTTCGTATATACAGCTGCTAATATCTAATTTTCTGTCGCACTTATACTCAGTGATTTACTTCAGAATTTACTCTTGCGAACCGCGTCTGATTTTATGCGATCAATGTAGTCCTTCAGAGTTTCTAAATATACAGCCCTGTTAAAATATATATATTTTTTTTTTTAATTTTATCTTTAAGCCGTAACCCTCTAGGGTCGTTTGGGCACCACATGTACCGCCGCAGCAGTAGCAGTGTGAATTCTTCGGTAAGAGAGCCTGACGGAACACAACACTCTCCAGGCTGGTTTTGAATTGAGAGTTTTTCCTTTTCCTAGACCGATTGCCACCCATAATATGTTGTTGCTATATTCGTATCAAAATTTCTTAAGTGTTGGTTGGTACATTTTGATATGAAGAGCCTCGAGAATGCCATTTTACATTTCTACCAATTCCCGGTCAGCTCCCTTAAAGTGAAACGATTGCTTTTTTAAAAAATTCATAACTGCAAGGGATAAATTATAAAGTTCTAAAATAACTATAACACTAGTACACTCGTGCGGGTTTTTAAAAATCGCCATCACAACTGAATGCAGATTTTATCGCAGTTACAATAGCATGTTTGTCTTTATAATTTATCCCTAAAGATGAGCTTAGTAAATGTCGAAAGTATTTGGGTTAAAAACAACTACGACGTCTTCCTTGATGAATTTCATCTCACCGTCAAGAAACTGATTAGACAACTGGAAAGGATTAGGATAAAAATAATTAGACACAATATGTCTTATTCAATGAAACATGGTTTGGTCTGATTTGTTTTACGGCATATCAACCTCAAAGGGTTATTTAATGCCAACAATTATACATATATATATATATATATATATATATATATATATATATATATATATATATATATATATATATATATATGAATAAAAAATGTATTCTTTGTAACAAAATCACTTTGTTTGATTTGGTTTGGTTTGTTTTACGGCATATCAACCTCAAAGGGTTATTTAATACCGACAAGATTTTTATTGCTGGTATGTATTGCTGGTAATATATCCTTTTTTCCAAAAAATATATTGCTGGTAATATTTATTCCTTCAAAAATATATTGCTGGTAATATATTTTCCTTCAAAAATATATTGCTGGTAATATTTTTTCCTTCAAAAATGAATTGCTGGTAACATTTTTTTTCTTCAAAAATGTATTGCAGGTAATAATTTTTTACAAAAACGCATTGCTGGTATTAAAACCTATTTTTACATTTTCATAGTATTTTGACCCCTGTTTGGGGATTAACTATTTGCCCATGGCTGGGAGCCTAACAGGTGCTTAGAGTAGACCTGGGGACACCAGCAATTAAGAGGTACTACCACGTTCCTCAAAACCTCCCCGATCAGAGGCCGTGCTGCCAGATGTAGTTTATCGTCATACACAGGACAGCAATGAAACATGTTTGAATGAAGATATATATAACATATATATATATATATATATATATATATATATATATATATATATATATATATATATATTCGAAAATTATAACATAAATATGTTATAAAATCACTACAAAAATAGCCATATATCTATATATATATATCTGCCTGATGAGATGCCATGTTGTGCATCGAAATAAATATGCATTTTTCTAGCAGTAATATGCATGTTCTTATGTAATAACCTATAATAATGAATATATATTTATATATATATATATATATATATATATATATATATATATATATATATATATATATACATATATACACACACACACATACATACATACATATTTCATTTATTAATCTGACATATATTAATTTATTGCTTAAATATTATTTTTAATGTATACCAATATTTAAGTAGATACTCTGTTTATTTATTAAACAGTATATTTATTTTCATCTACCGGCCTGAATATTCGCGAAATCTTATTAGATATGAATAAATATACTGTTTTATGAATAAAGAGTATCTACTGAAATATGGGTATCAATGAAAAATAACGTTTAAGCCATATATATATATATATATATATATATATATATATATATATATATATATATATATATATATATATATATAATTGTATTTTAGATATAGATAAATAATGTATTAGCAAATTTTTCACAAATCTATTTTTTTAAGGGGAAATTACTCAAATATTTTTTTCTGGTTAACCTCCCTTGCAACACTGCATGATTAATTTTGATTTTGAAATAAGTTATTTTATTAAATATTTGATAATAAATTTTATTTTTTTATTCCTATTGGATAATGGTTGACGTATTTAAAATTTTTAAAAACGTAATTATTTACTACAATTTGAATAGAAGCATCTTAAATCCACTCATGATTTTACTATGTCAAAAATTTTAAAAATCGCTTTTTGTGAAGAATATTATTACTGCAATGGTAGGGTAATTAAATTTGTCAGACGGCATTCAAATTTAAAATTCTGTAATTCATTTATAAACTTTTCATTTATTGTTTGCATATCAGCACTTTTTTACTGCCTATACGATATCCTACCGCAAATTTTCGTGCGTCTGTATTTTCGTGTACGTCTCTGTATGTTGCAAGGGCGTGTGTAGAAAAAGAACAGATAAATAATGAACAAGATAAAAACAAACGAAGTGTCAGATGTTTTATGTGGACCGGGTCGATTCCTAAGGAAGAGCAATAAGAGATGAGAAATTTTCTACATCAGCACAGCTGCCACCAAAATACTTCTATAGGAAGTAGAACTTAATCTTGAAGGTTCAGTAAGTCAACCTGTACATCCCTTGAGGAGCCAAAAGTTTCTCCAGTTGAGAATATTATTCTGTCAAGCCCTGGGGGAAAACGTAGATGTTTTGCGACAGTTTAGGACTGAATCATACTCGAAGATAGATGTTACCATCTATGCCATCAATCGTGAGGTTTATAATCTGCTTAACACTGGAACACGTCGTCTGCCAAAGTGCTGGTAAAAAGAAAGGTAAAGCCTCGCCTTCACGGCCATCAAGCAGTAAAAGCAAAAGAGGGGACAATTTCATACAGTGTCACTACAGTGAGGTGCGTATTTCCCATACTTCTCCAATAAAAGGTAAAGAAAGAACTCCAGCATATGAAGGACTATGACATCATTGAAGAAATTACAAAGCCAAACTTATCAACCATGGTTCTAATTTTGAAGCCAGTCAGAGATGCCCTTTATCTCTGTAAACCTCAAGAAGCTAAACCAAGCCGTGTAGAGAGAGGGGGAAACAGGAAGAAAGAGTATCTGTCTATATTTCTGAGATGAGTTATTATGTACGCTATTTACCTATTGTCCTCATCTTTGTCACCATATTTATTACAACGTTTCGGCCGTTGTACGCTTCTTCAGGCGGTTGGAATGTCGAACTGAACCCTTTATTTCGCTCACTGGAGTAGACTGTTCTAGTTCCACGTGCCATGTCTAATGGATGTCAGTTATCTCCTGTTAGTTCCCCTTTCTAAGTTCTCCACCGCCTTAACTAGGTATTGAACTCACACTCTTTGGGTCCTGTCACTGGATCTAACCAACGCCTTTATCCACTGTGCCATGTGTCCTTGAGATAAAGAGAGATGATATTCCTACATTTGACGGACATCATTCATCAGATCGGGGGTTTTACAGTATTTCCAAAACTGGACGCTCGGTCTGTTTTCTGAGAGATTCCAGAGACTGCCAAACTGACAACGTTCAAAACGCCTTTTGGAAGGTTTGTCGAGTTACCTCCTCCTAATTTTCGAAACCGCTACTAGGAGACGCTTTCCAGCACTATAAAAACTCCACCATAATTATTCGCAGCTTTTTACGTCAACGTGTAAATTTCTCGCGGAAGAACGCGATTATAATGCGTTCCCTTTTGGGAAACGCATGAACAATACATACTCACATACGTACGTACGCACATTCACTCACTTCACATACTCTGGACTATTAGGCTTTCACATTCATTTGAGACACATACGTCTTTGTCTTTGTCACTTGTAAACCTTTGTTGTTAATACATTATTGTTTGTTTGTCTATATGTTCTTGTTTCTTTATATTTCTTTACGTGGATCCACATCCCGAGTCTGCCTTGTTGTGGGCATTTCAGGAGACACACGTCTTTATCTTTCAACACATACACCTACTACACTGGCCCGCAACAGGGTCTCTATCGAGATCCGTTCAACACCAGAAATCTTCATAAAGAGAGCGTCTAAGATCCTCAAAAGTATTTTGTTACTTTGATGATATTCTATGCCACACCAAGACGCCAGCCCAGCACGAAACACCCCTGAATCAGTTTCATCAGCGACTGAAAGGAGCAGACCTCGAGCTAAACTACGGTAAGAGCGAGTACCGGAAGTCCAAAATCACCGTTCTGGGACATGATATCGACTCGCGTGCCCACCACCTAGAGAGGTCAAAATCGAAACAGCCCCCAAAACCTACCTGAACCATCTGATGTTGCCCAACGGACGATACTTGTGTATGGTGAACTAACTTCGCTAGCACTTTACGCATCTGTCTATTGTTCAACGAACTCTTGGGCAATGAGTCAACATGAACATTGGCAGCAAGTCACGACTTTTCCTAAAGTGAAAAGTGCTTACAACAGCACCGGTACCTGCCTATTTGGATCCAGTCAAGAAAACCATCATCGAAGCTGACAGTATGGTTTGGTTGGATGTTTCCTTAAAGAGGACAGGGAAGGACTGAAACCGACAGCATTCTGTTCAAGAAAATTGTCAATCACAGAATAGATATACACGAGCCAAAAATACCTCGCATCAGTGTGGGCTTGCGAACGTTTTGGGAGATACCTGATAGAATTAGAGAGCTTTAATCTGTGCAGTGACCACAAACCACTCGTCCTACTCATCAACTCTAAAGATATATCCCGAACAACGCTGAAATGTCAGCGTATGCTCATTCGACTGATGCGCTCCAAGCCGATGGCCGAACATCGACCACGAAAGAGGATGATCACTTCAGGTACCTTGTCACAAAGCCATACTGCCTGCAGAGATACGGAGAGCAGTCGACTTTCATGTCAATATTGGGGCTTCCTCTAGGCCAGTCTCGAACAATAAGTTGAACCAAACCAGACAAGAGACCAGAACAAACGCGAGCTTGAAGGCAGTGCTAGATTACACAAGGTTTGTTCTATCTACAGACAAGATGTCAGCTTAAAAGCCTAGAACAATGGTTGGTTGGTTGGTTGTTTTTGTTTAGCGGCATATCAATACCTCTATGGGTTATTTAATGCTGAAATCTAAATATTTTGTATGCAATTTTATGCCTTCAGATACATATATTTTGTACATAATTTAATACTTTCAGGGTTAATGTATGTTTTTAGGTTTATAGACGAAAAATTTGGCATTTTTTATGTATTGCTAGTAATTTCACTAGAAAAATGCATTGTTGGTAATTTTACTATAAAACTGTACTCTTGACTTTTGTTTTGTGGGGCTTGCTATTTGCCCATAGATGGGACCCTAATAAGTGCTACCACCCCAGGTTAGGATGAATCTGGGTACAACAGCAGTTAAGATGTTTCACGCTCATCAAATCTCCTGATCAAAGTCTTTGCTGCCAGTTATGGTATACCTTATACCTGAGCGCTGTTAATGGACTGCTACTAAAGAGATACAAGAGTGTCATTCCCTCCACCGTGAGGAAAGAAATACCTCAAACACTTCGACGATGGATATATTGGCATTACGAAATGTCGAAAACGGGAAAACCAAGGGGATTTGTTGGCTCGGAATATCAAAGGATATTCAAGATAGCGTCACAGCATGCAAACACTGCCTTGATAGGGTTCAGTACTACCAAGCGAAACCATGCTGCCATCAACACTACCTAATAAACCATTCCAGCACATCGCTGTTGATAGTTGTGAGCTGAAAGGACATGACTATTTTGTCTCCGTAGACTAGTTATATTGACATCAACATGCTCAACCAACCTATCTCCAACGCTGTCATCAAGAAGATGCCATTTTTTTTCAAAACCTGGCATTGCAGAAACTATTGTATTTTTATGTTTCATTTAAAATCTAAACCCTCTATTTAATCTCGAGGAGTAATTGTTCTCATTCTTCTATGTCTAGTGATTTCTAGTCTTGTTTTTATTGTTTTGTGGGACAAGGAGCATAGTAATTTAATAGGAATTAAATCCTATATACATATTTCGACCAATAAAATCCTATCAGAAGATTTGTTTGATAAACAATCATTACTTGGCCAAATACCACCAAAATTCTTGGTGGACGTAGCTGTAGACCTACCATATGTTATTTTTTGACCATTAAAAAAAATAACAATAATAACTTCTTTCACCACTCCTACAAATTTGAGAAAAAGATGAAAATCCAGTGTGAAATAATTTTCTAACTGATGAAGCCTTGTATTCAAAAAGTTCACATTTCTATCCCCCCTACAGATATAAAAATAGAATCCTACTTCTTCTCGAGGAATCAAAACAATTTCAGAAGCCAGTTTGATCTACAAGTGCATACCCACATACATGCACACAATGGAAGAGATGAGCCAGCAACCACCAACTAAGCTTTTGTCTACGCAATCATGAACACATTAGGCTAATCGTCATAAAGTAAGATTTCACACCATGCTAAGAAAACTTAATTACTTTATAAGACAAACTTCACTGCAAGGAAAACTGAACATTTTTTTGTTATTGCATATTTCTGAAAAGAATATATGTTATTTCAACTGGTGTTCTGCTTCTATTGTTCCTTCAAAAAATAATCCTTTTTATGTTTCATTTAAAAGATGTGTTTTTGTTGTTAAATGTTTGGAATCCCAACACTCAGATAACAACAAAAACCTGGGTAAACGGTTTCGACATCGGTTCCACAGAGCAGGAGTTCGCAGAAAGAAGCTGCTTGAATGGAACTTACTTCTGGCCATAGGAATACGGAGGGAATGTGGGTGGTTTTTCTACAATGTGAGTGACATGGTGGTTTTTAGCCGTAAAGGTCCGAACAGTCGGAACAAAGGAATGCAGTTCGTCCAAGTGCTTTCCATGGAGTAACAACAGAGCAGTGAGAGGATTGCTACATTCCATCTGTGAGAGAGGGGTTGCGGGATGGAAAATAATTTGTCACACACAGGGCACAGAGATTTCAGATTCTATCGATACTAGAAAGTGAGGACTGGGCAACTCCTGCCCAAATATGACAGCCTTACAAAGTTATAAATTTTTTTGGTTTTTTTAAGCTTTTCACCCCTAGCACGCAAGGGGTTACAGAGAGTGGGAGCAAGAATAAAGAGGCGTGAAACGGGAAATGATGAAGAGAAGCACGGAGAATAGATCGAGGCATCTGGAGATGTCGATTGATATTGCATTTGAATAGTTGGAGATTATAGCTATCAGGGAAGCAAGTAAAAGGAAGAGAGTTCCACAGACGGGAAATGCGAGACATGAAGCTATTGGAATAGAAGAGGCGGCTACATTTAACCGTTTCGACAGTGAAAGGGTGGGACTGAGATGCCGACCTAGTAGCACGTTTGAAATCATGCAGTTTGAGAACTAGTGAAGGTTACTCGTCGGAGCAGTTACCGTGAAAGTATTTGTAGAAAAGACAGAGGGACGCGGCGGCACATTTGTGAGAGAGCGACTGTGAACGAGATGCCAGATCAGGGCCAACTACATTGCATATCCGTCTCTGGATTTTGTTGGGGACCTTGTTGCCTAACTTTCATAGACGCTCTTCTGAATCCGGGCTACCGGAAAAGTTAAATGAAAAAAAAATACTTCGCTAATAAGTTTCAAAAGTTGACTGTTAGTATTATTTGTGTCCACTAAATCACGTTCTTATTGTATTTGACTAAAAGTAGGGAGGGATGTTGTATTCGGTCATTGTCGCAAGGGAGAGAACACTTGATTGTAGCCGAGAACGGACATGCGCAGTAGAAATAAAGGGTTCTTCCTGTCTCAAATGAAACGTATTGCTTGTTTACTTTAGTTAATGAGATGTCTATCGATAATATTGGTCACTAGCACACATCAATCCAAACATGACCAAAGTGACTGTTACGTTATTTCGGATCATGTCAAATTCACCTTTTTGCCACTAGATTTAGAGTAGATTTCGGTAATTTTCATAGCCAAATCTAACACATCTCTACCATTCGTACATGTCCTGAATATTGCTATCATATCTAACCTGCTGTTTCTAGTATGTATTTAGAGATTTTTTATAAAAATCAAAAATGGACTAATCTGCCATCTCGGTTTCAATCAACTTCCCACTCACAAAACGTAGCTTCCCTTTGCCTTTTCTATAAATATTTTCCTGGTAATTGTTCTGATGAGCTTTCCTCTGATACATATGGGAACTAGTTAGGACTTCATAGAGACTTCGAGGTATTATGGTAGCTGTAGTAAGAATGTGTTGTTTTGGTGTAAAGAATACTGTGGTATTTTGGGGTCAGTAATCGCGGCTAAGTTTAAGACAGATTGAAGACCAGTCTCCCCCAATCGCTCCTTTTGGCCTTGTACCACATTTCTGAATTACTCAAAATAAATGTTTCTTCCCTCTATGGTACATATGGTAACTAGTTAGGATTACATAGAGACTTCAGGTATTATGGTGGCTGTAGTAAGAATGATAAGTAAGAATGAGTTGTTTTAGCATAAGGAATACTGTGGTATGTTTGGGTCGGTAATCATGGCTAGCTAAGTTTAAGATAGATTGAAGACCAGCCTTCTGCTATCGGCCTTGTACCACATTTTTGTATTATCAAAATAAATATTGCTTTCCTACGTTGATACCTATACTTTACAAATTTAAGCGCAGTACTAGATTGGCAGCAAGTTCTCATTTTACAGTTAAGTTCTATGCTAACAGTTTCTTCTCTCATACTTCTTGCTTCCCAGACAACTTTGATCTTCAAAACTTTTAAATGCAATGTCAATCGTTATCTTCTATATTCTTAATTTCTGCTCTTTTATTGCTCTGTCACCTAAATAAAGTTTGCCTTTTTCTTATATTCTTTCATACTCAGTAACCCCTTGCATCTTAGTGGCTTGTCTTGCTTGGGACATAATGATAAAAAAAAGAGAGAGCAAACATTATTATAGTCAACGGACATCACTCGGCAATGTCACCTACACTATAATAAAAGGACATTAAATAAATGTTCCTTAATCTATTTATTATAAATAAGATGCATAAAAATTAATAATTGAGAACTTTGACGTGGTGTAATGGTTAACAAGCTTGACTCACTAGATCAATTATAACTGAAAAGTGTGTTCAATCTTCACTGGGTGCTCTATACACGTGGGCTTGTACCACATCTAAGCTACTCTTAGTAAATCGCTATTGTAAAGCCTACACATCTCCACATGGGGTAATCGTTAGCAAGCTTATCTTGCAAGATAAATTACAACTGATTATGGCGTTTGATCATCACCGGATGCTTTATATTTTCAGCCTTGTGCCCCATCTAACTATGCTTAGTAAATTGCTATACAAAATTATAAATTAAAAAGATAAAAAGCTATACTTTAAATTCTTTAATGCCTTAACATGAATTATATTGTGGGTGTGCAAATGAGGCTTTGTTCTTGGTTTTGTTATTTTTATCTGGAATGGATTATCTGATATGTCTGTAACATTAAATTAATATCTGTGGGCCAATATTACATGAAATAAAATATGAACAATTTTTGGAGTGCATGTGACAAGATATAACATTTATTAAATGATTAATTTTTGATTAAACATACAATAGCTTACTGTTATAGTGGAACACACCTATTCTATAGTTAATAGACTCTCCCACCTATAGTAAGTAGAGGGAGTCGCTCAGTGGGTCAGTCAGTCGATGCTAGACGACCGTTAGTCGGATACTAAAGTAGATTACTCTGCGTCATTACCTATTATATCAAGTTCCTAACGTTTTGTACGTCAAACCTATTTTAGGACTGACTTAGTGCAAATACAAGCCTCCACTGTGAAACCACTCCATAACACTTACATAATTGATTCATATTCACAGAATACACACACACACACATATGTATATATATAAAATGCAAAGAAAGAAATAGTTTTAGGCTTACCTATATAAAGAGACCTCTTGTGAGCTTATTTAAGAAAACACATCTTTTAGGTTCAACAGAGAAACCTTGTATTATTTTTGGCCAAAACTGTTCTAGTGCATTATGGGAATTCTACCTCCTTCCTTTTACTATAACATAACAAAGCAGGGGATGCAACTCCTGCTTCTTATTTATGAATCAGTTATATTCTTTTGTTTGTTGTTTTCTTACTCGTGTTATTCTTTCAATGAAAGATTACTAAAATGTGTTTTTAGTGTTCAAGATTTAGTGGAAGTTATATTTTTATGGCTTATTTACACTAGTTTTATGGTGTTACTCAAAGAACATATTGAAGGCAAGAGGAAAAAAAAAATCAAGAAAAAATTTGCTATATTTGGTGATTAACTACAGTATTAAACTACCAAAGTGGAAGAAAAGTGTTTTGATGAGAGAAATTATCTTTTATTACTGACCCAGAGAAAGCTTATAGAAAAGGGTTAACTGAACAATGTTAGTTTATATACTTTTCCTTCATGGAAGGAGGTATTAGAAATTGTGGGTAAGCATAAAAAACAGAATCAAAGAGAGAGAGGAACCTGTTCCTTTTAGGGTTTTTTTTTTTTTTTTTTTTTTTAAGATGTTCTTTTGCACTGAGAAGACACTTTTTTGGGACCAGAGGAAAGTGGGAGAGAAGGAGAAAGTTACAACTAATCTGATAGGTTTAGTAAGAACTAGACGAGGGTACTTTACTTCTCTGTTCTGGACAAAGATAAAAGCACCAAGGGTGAGTTCAATTCTTGAACAGAAACTACACATGCCTTTAGTTAATTTAAAATGAGGAACAGGATTAGTTTTTTTCCTTCTTTTTTAAATTACTTTTTAATATATTACACCACACCCTCTGCAACTAACAAGTGAGATTGCAATATGATTTATTAATTTGCATAGGTGTGTACATAGATCCTTTCTTCACAGTTCATTTGCATTCCATACAAGGCCCAAGAGCCACTCGAAGTAGAGGGTTACAAAATGAGATTGTTATAAAGGAAAGAGTAAAAGTTGCATATTATGCAGATATGGAAGATAGATAACAATTGACCTTAGACTTGAAGAAGTTAAAATTGTAGAGATCAGGGAAGCATCCTTTTGGAAATCTGTTCCACAAAGTAACAGTTCTGGAAAAGATGCTGTCTGACTGGAATTTCCTCTTTACCAATGAAATGAAGAGGTGCCAACTCTTTATGTAGCATGGTGAATTCTAGCCATGAAGGCCTGGACTGGTGGAACTAAGAAAAGAGGCTCATCTGAAAGGCTGCCAGGAAAGTAGCAACAGAATAAGGAAAGAGTAGCATCCGTATTTAAATGGCCAGGTTGGACTACCATACTTAGATAGCAAGGTATTTTTCTAAAACAAAAAGTAGTGCAGGATTTCTCAACTGCAATGGTTGGCAAAACAGAAATTAGAACAAATAGCAAAAAGACAAATTTTACTAAGAGTTACAAAGGACTAAAAAAATTGCAAAGAATAATGATCACTTATGTTCTTGGGGGGGGGGGTAATGGAGGTCAGACGTCCATGAAGGATTTTTTTTTTTTTTTTTTTTAAAAAAAAAAAACAAGTTTCTCTGACTAATCTTCATCAAAACAAAATCAAATTAAATACACTCGCATTCTAATGAATGTTTTATTTATTGAAGCAGGCTTCAGTTTATTTAATAATAAGTTAAGAATTAAAACAAATTACTATACATGTATTCAAATTTTAAAAAATCCATCAACATTTTCTATTGCTATTAGATTTGTAAAACTCCTCTATCAAAATAATCTCTATAAATGTATCTGTACTAATAAAAAAATAAAAAAAAATAATCAAGATTTTCAATAATATATGCATATTATTTGGAGTGCACCTTTTGAGTCAATCTTGGAAAGAAGGAGAGAATGACATTATGAAAAGGGTTTGCTTTTTATTATACTTTGGTTGAGCTATTACCAACTATCATGGATCTGCACCAAGGTCGAAAGGTCATTATGGAGGGATTTTGTGTTATAACATAGCTGGTCAGTGTAGGTGGTTGCTGAGTGTGGACAAAAAGGTTGAAAACCACTTCAGTAAAAGATTCGCTAAAATTCACTCAGAAATAAAACTCAGTTAATAGTTTAGACTTTCATTTCTCTAAGGTGCTCAAGTAATATTCAAGACCAAATAAATAAGAAACAAGCAGAAAAATTGAGAAAATTTAATGTTTCATTATTTATCTTTATCAGAAACTTTAATGTAAAAATGTTAAATTTATAAAGATTTTCTTACATGTTCCTTACTTAATCATTGTTTGTTTAATCCACATTTTCAATTCATAAGAAAACTGATTCTATGTTTTCAGAACAAAATATTATAGAGAACTTCAAATCATTTTTTTTTTTTTTTTTTTTTTAGCACAGAGAATACAAATCCAATGAGGTCTGAAATAGTAACATCTCAAATACATTGAGATTCTCTTTTGGAGGCGATAATTTACAAAAGAATTTTTTTTTTTTTTCGCTAAATTGCCAAATGTAGAATTTCTTTTGTAAAAAAAAAAACAAAAAAAAAAAAAACAAAACACAGTTCAGTAATTTTACATTTTACTAATTATACAGGATACATTATAAAAAAAGAAATGTTCATCTTTAAATTTTCCAATTGTATTTTTTTCAGTTGTGCTTTATTTGACCCTGAATGTTACCATCTGGAATTTTACTACAATATTTTAAGATTTCATTCACATCATTTATTATAGATTCACTTACTTTGCCTAAAAATCAAATTTGACAATTTCTGATTGAAAGCACCAGATGAAAAGAACACATTCTCTTCTATAAACTTCAAATTTTAGGATAAAAAAAAAAATTAAAAAAAATTAAAAAAAATAAAAAAAAAATTCAATCAGATTTAATCACTTGAGAAATTTAATGCCATTCACACTCAAAAAATAAGGAATTAAACCTTTTAAGTCTCTTCAAGAATTAACTATCAAAAATGGTACATCTATCTATATAATTGCAAATTTATCTGCGTTTCAGTAAATTTTTATATTGTGGTAATAATAAATTCAATAAAATTAATTCACTAATAATAATAGATTTTCCTTAACCTGACAAGTACGTCTGTATCTACAAAACTTCAAGTTGGAAGAAATCACTGAAATATATAATACACAAACAGGTAGTAATCCGTTGGCATAATCCAGGTGAGTCCTATTAATACCACATAGAATTTAAAATATGTTAATACTGACTCACAAAGAATGCTTAATGTTTATTTTCATTAAATGGAGCAAAATTTTCTTTACAATTGGAATTAAGATACTTTTAGTTAATGACCATTTTTATCTACCCTAGGGTAGGTAAAAATGGTCATTAACTAAAGGTATCTTAATTCCAATTGTAAAGAAGTGTGTGTGTGTGTGTGTGTTGCAGTAAGTGTTAGAACACAATAGGATAGCTGGAGAAGTTTACATTTTACAAAGGTGAAAAGCAAAATTCTTACTCTTTCTAAATGCATCAAGATATTCAGTCAGATTTCTATTAAATGCTGCAACAGCAAAACACACATATATAATTCATGTTTTGCCAAAGTATTGACCAGAGTAATTGTGGAAGATTTTTTTTTTCTTTTTTTAAGGCAAGTAGTATTTGTAATTATAGTTCTCAATATCAAAGAAGTGAGCATTATTATTATTATTAATTATCTGTAATTGGAGTTTCACAAATTCTGAATTCCTCTCATTTCTACAAATTATATATATATATATATATATATATATATATATATATATATATATATATATATATATATATATATGACAAAAAATAAAATAAAGCAATAAGATGATTAAGAAGAAAGTACATAACTTCCCCAGTCATTGCAAATATCTTTTCAGTTAAAATATAAAAATAAAAATTTTTATTTTATATATATATATATATATATATATATATATATATATATATATATATAAAATCAATTCTTTAGTTAAGAAAATTGTAAGAAAAAAGAATCCTACAAGATTTTTTTTTTTCTTTTTTTTCTTTTCCAATTTTTCTTCTCTTGCTTTGGCTCTGTCAGGGAAGAGGCTTAGAATAGAACAACAGCATCTCCTACAGAGGGGTGAGACACTCCAACCAAGGGAAGATATTTGCATACTCAGATATAAACCAAACTCATTTTGACTGAATTATTGATCTGACCAATGTTTACCTTTTAGGGCCAGCATTATTCACCATGATTTTTGTCATACAAGATCTATCAACATCCAATAACTTAACTGTTGATATATCATTAAATTAAGCAACCTAACTATTCTTTTTCCTTTTCGTCTAAAAATCAAAGACACAAAAATAAAGTAATTGTGTCTTTGTTTGCATCAACAAGATATTATGCAAAAATTGAAATTTCAGTTAAAACAAGGATATTGATGCAATGTATCAGTTACTTGAATTCTCGAGGTAAGAGAACTATTTTATGAAGCCTTTTTAGAGAAAAAAAAATTTTTTCTCCAAAGACAAAATCCTAACAATGGGCACATGAAGATTATATACAGTGTGCAACAAAAATACCACCCACATAAGACATTAATTAGATGATGACACCACTACCATTAATGTCTTACCATTATGTGGGAGGCATTTCTGTTGCACCCTGTGTATAAATCTCAAATTGAATAATTAGTTCAGCTTTTGTCAGTTCTGTTTTGAAATACATTTGAATCTGATTGAAAGGATAAAGTGCAATCAAATACTGTAAATAAAGGATTAAACCTCGCTTTTAGCCTTTGGTTTAAAATTGAAAAAAAAAATATTTGACATGAGTGGTTTTTGGCTAATTTATATTATGTAATGGACATTCTGTTATAGTGACTAATTCATTTTAACCAATTTAATATACAAGGTGTGGCAGAAATACCTCCCACATCATTGTAAGGCATTAGTGGCAATGGTGTCTTCATCTAGCTAATGTCTTACCATTTATGGGACGGTATATAGACATACGAGAGATATTTCTGCCACACCCTGTATAAAAAACACTTGTGGAAGCAAATTTTTTTTTAGAATATTAGCCCAGATCTTAAATTGTGATGTCCACACATTCCAAATGTAAGAATAAACTCAAGAGAGAGACAAAGGAAAAAAAAAAAAAAAAAAAAAAAAAAAATCAATTAAATAATTACTTAATGAAAAAAAAAATACACTAAAATGCCTTAATATAACCATAAAATTGATGGATAATATTCAATTCAATAATAGAACACTGAAATTTAACACTTTAATCTGTCACTAAAAGAACATTCTACTTAAAGGTTATTTATGCAGAGAAATCACATCATCAATTAACAGCATATTCATTTATTCACTGATTTCAAGTAATTTTTGGTTAGTCTTTTCTACATCTTATTGTAGCTTTTTATCACAAAAATCAGTCAAACATCCAAAGAAACAGGTATAAATAATTAGTTTCCAGCAAGAATTGAACTTGTGTTCTATATCACAGGAATTCAACCTTCATCAAACAACATTTTGACCAATTTAGCATAGATTTTCATGTCTAAATTGGTTATCAAAATTATAGGCTTTGTGACAAAGAAAAAATTAAAATTATAATAATAATTATAATAATTATTATTATAATAAATGGGGTGATCTTTGTAATAAAATGGTTACAATAAGATGCAGAGAAGTCAAAAATAATATAACAAAGAAATACATGTGAACTTTACTATCAAGTCATCAACCAATCAGGCTTATGGTTACATCACGTGAAAACACAGGTAGCCATACAATCACCAAAGTAAAGCAATTTCGAGCTTGGTGAATACCTAAATCAGAGACCACTTGAGAATAAGAGGTGCTGAAATCTTGGATGTACAGGTGGTGTAATGGATAATGGCTCAAAATTATTAATCGAAGAGTCAAGTTCCAATTCCAGCTTAGTTCGTTATATTCACTTACACACAAATACCCTTGGGAAAGGTATGAATCTATCTCTTCTCCCCCCTCGACTACGGGTTAATTAGTGTATCAAAACCATCTAAAAAAAAAAAAAAAAAAAAAGTAAAAAAATAAAAAAAAAATAAAATGCCGCGAAACAAAATCTACCATCAGCCAACCACTTTTGCAAGTTTCTGCCTTATATGGTTAATGTTTTCTTCAAACTTCAATTCTTCCTTCACTTGTAATATCAGCATATATAAGATGTAATGTGTGTGTGTGTGTGTGTGTGTGTGTGTGTATATACGCACGCACACATGCTTCCTACTGTCATTCTGCGCATTTAAAAATGATTTACAATATTTACATTCAAACTATTTTCCTCATTTTTATTGTTATCACAATATTTTGACCGTTGTGTACTCTGGTCTTCATCAGGTATATACTGATCCAGGTAACCTACAGTATGAAAAATAAGAGCTAAGTGAGATATTCCTAAACATGGGCAGTGGAACGAGAACAGTCTACCACCATAGATTAAATAAAGGTTTCAGTTTGAAATTCCCTGTAGATTACCAGAATCAACATACACCTGATGAAGGCTAGAAGGCACAATGATCGAAATGTTGTGATAAAGATGGAGACAACAGACAAAATGTAAATACTGGGTTAGACAGAAAGTCCCGATTCACTTAGGAAGTAGAAAGAGGACAACAAATCTTTATCTAATAGAATTTCCAAAGAGTACTGCACTTCGGGCTTGTTCTCACAGTTGTGCCATCAACACTAAACTGTATTTGCCAGCAGCTACACCGCATGTATAACAAACTAAAGGAATATCGGGTCAATCGAGATTGGGTCTGTTTCAGTAAGACAATGTGAGGTCACACACTGCCAGGTTGATTAAGGAGAAGTTCAAACAGACACTGGTGAGATTCTTCCAGATCCAACATTTAGTTCTGATTCTGCTCCGAGTGATTATGGCCTATATCACTCAATTGCACACTTCCTTCATGACCAGCAATTCAACATTTTTGATAAAATGAAGGAAACCTGTTTTCAGTTTTTTTGATTCAAAGTCAGATTTGGATGCTGGCTAATCACTGGCAGAAGGATCATTGAAAATGATGGACTTTATTTTAAAGAATAAATGTTAGTGTTACTCTATAAATTTTTTTTTTTATTTCAGCTTCCAAAATGAGTCAGGACTTTCTGGCCAGCCTAATATAAATAATGATAACTCATCCTAGAAATTTAGACAAATAAAAATTCATGCTTCAGTTTAATAAAAACTGACTGTTTATTATTGATACAGTATTTGTAATTTAGTCATGTTGCATTTCTACTTTAAACATTAAACCATCAATATCCATCATAAAACCCAGTATTAATTATAACAACTTATTAATGCTCACCATCCCTGAATGGACATTAATGGGTTAAGTTAAAGTTAATAAAAACATGCCTAGCCATTTATATTTTGTGATCCGCCTTATTCCATCTTACAATCGTCCTGAGTCTATATACTTTTCAAGTGTTAGAGCAAACAGAATTTATTGACAGAGTGGCATTATAAAAGTTTTTGAAAAATAAAATTTAGTTAATTTCTCATAAATATGAATGATTCTGCTATTCTTCTCTCATATCTCTTTCACTCATTACAACAGAAGTCCATACATATTACAAGATAAAACTGAAAACTAGAACAGAAAAAGCAAGATAAATCCAGATGTCCCAATTAATTTGTTTCACTTGAAAAATTAAAATATATATTTATGATAAAATAGTGTGTGTGTGTGTGTGTGTGTGTGTCAGTGAGTGAGAAGTATAATAGTATCCAAATGAAAAAAAAAAAAAAAAGTGAAGATTATAAATATGTTTCACTGACATTTGTTACATTTGGCTTCTTCAGGTCAGATTAACCTGAAGAAGCTGAGCCTATGAGACATCTGCAAAATGTGTCACTTATAAATTTTATAAAATATTAGTGGTGTATATATATATATATATATATATATTCCCAAAAGGATAGAATCCAGGTAGAACTCAATGGCCAGTTGTAGGTCTGATGAATTATGATTACGATTCCAATGTAATAAAATATAACCATGGAATATTAACGTTTGAGCCTTTTATATATCAAGCACCATTGATGTCACAAAGAAATTGCACCACAGTCTTGTG